>OMNZ01010486.1:8488-22528 GCA_900303255.1 Lesueurigobius sanzi | reverse complement strand
GATTTTCTTAAATGTTCACATCTACAGTCTCCCCATAGACATTCATATCATATGAGAGCAATATGAACATTTTACAAGCTGTTAAAGCCTTCCAGAGGATATGTATACCATATTCAGAAAAAAACAGTCACAGGCTTAAGAGGTTAAGAAATAAAAACAAGTGCAAGGTTCATCTCAACTCGTGTTGAAAGCCAACTCAAACAGATGAGTTTTTAGGAGTGTCTTAAAACACTGAACAGAGGAAGCAGAGCGAATGGACAAAGGGAGTTCGTTCCAAAGTTTAGGTCCAGCGACTGAGAACGCCCTGTCTCTGGTTTTCAGCCTCGAACGAGGACAAGTTAAAAGCAACTGGTCACATGACCGCAAGGCTCTTACAGGACCATAAAAACACAACATTTCTGACAAATACAGTGGGGCCAATCCATTCAGAGATTTAAAAACAAGCAGCAGAATTTTAAATCTAATTCTGAAGGACACAGGGAGCCAATGAAGAGACTTCAGGGCAGGGGTTATATGATCAAAGCGCCTTCTCCCTGTGAGGAGGCGAGCGGCTGCATTCTGCACCAGTTGCAAGCGACGAATGGAAGAAGCATCAAGACCAAAATATAAGGAGTTGCAATAGTCCAGACGTGCTGTGATGAACATGTGAATCAGTTTTTCCAACTGGTCAGGGGGGAGGTACGATTTTACTTTAGCGATCAAATGCAACTGAAAGAAGCTCGCTTTAACCACTGAGCTAATCTGCACAGGAGCTGCTAGGGAGATCAAGGTCGGTACAGACAGGCTCACCGAACACAATTACTTCGGTTTTGTTTTCATTCAGGTTCAGAAAGTTTTGTTTCAGCCAGTCTTTCACTTCCTTGAGACAACATTGCAAGGATTCCGATGACTGACCATTGGGCTTGAAAGGCAAATAAATTTGCACATCGTCAGCAAAACAATGAAAGGAAATTTTGTGCTTCCTGAAGATTTGGCCAAGTGGCAACATATAAAGAGAAAACAAGGCCGGGCCTAAGACAGAGCCTTGGGGCACTCCAGAGGTGAGTGCAGCTTTGGCTGACGAGAAAGAGCCAATATTCACAGAGAAATGCCTTACTGTGAGGTAAGACCTGAACCAGTTTAAAGCTGTGCCTTTGATACCAACATGAGATTCCAACCTGGATAATAAAATCTCATGGTCTACGGTATCAAAGGCCGCAGTGAAATCCAAAAGCACCAGGATAGCAGATTGGCCAGAGTCTAGTTCCAAGGGAAAGGTTGGCGACCCACTGAAAATAGTTCCATGACCCACTTAGATTTTAAGAATTTAAAGTTGGATAAGGGCAGCAGGGCAATTGGTGTTAAGGAGCTGAACAGCCCGGGGAGCAAATGTTGCTCTTCTCCTTGCGTTCGACATCTGGGACAGCGAAGCCGGCAGCCTGACGGGAGCCAATGAAGCATGAGAGGAGTCCTGAAGGATCTTATGGGTCATCTTCAGAGTCTGTTGTTCACATGTGCTACTAAGAGCTGGAAGAGGTGCACCGGTGATTTTAGAGCACACCTTCACCGCACTCTGGAGACTGTTCCTGGTTTTCACATTTAGGGAATGATACCAACAGGTGATGGAAAAGATCATGATGCTCTCTGTGGAGTAGTAGAATGATGGGGGTTGAGCTTCTGTAATAGGTGTTGCCTCTGCTGAAATTTTTTCAGGATCTCCTCAGTATTGGATGTGAATGTAAGAAGGTGGTCAACAATGGTTCCAAGATATTTATAATTTTCTGTCCCAAAAAACACCAGTTGAGAACCAATGGTCTAAACTACAAGGCTATTGCAATTTATTTGTTTTTCTCAATTGATAAGACACCGGATATTAATGACTACACACTGCCACAACCTGATTATTCATTTGTTAATAATCATTAGAGGACCAGTAACGTTGGAAACCATCAGGACCATCAAGGTTACACTTTTATCATCAGAGAAGAAAACTTTCTTCCACCTTCCAATGTCCCATGTTTGGTCTCTCTTTAAAGTTCAAATGGTCAGATCATGTTTTTGTTTTTGAAGCCCTTCAGTCGCAGATGCCTCTGATGGTTATTGGGCTGCACTCTGCAATTATTTTATTTCTTTATCTTAAAATGATTATTTCCATTGAGATTTGTTGGTGGATAAAGCCTTTCGAAGGTGAAATAGTTCAGTAAAATGTAACAAGAATTTTGGTATCACATCGTGCAGCCGTTGAAGCAGCTATGGATTACTGTCTGCTTTGTGAGAAAAAATAGCTAATGGAAATAGCTATTGGCATTAGCTAGATTAAATATTGTAGGAGTGAGAAAAAACAAAAAGACTTGGTTGGTCTTAGATTGAAAAGCGGTTGACTAATCTACTCTACCGAGGAGCAAAGTCGCACAACAAACTTATCTGTCACATTAGTTTTACTTCCAGCAACCTAATCCTTTTTAAGCTTTCAATAACCGCTTTCAACCATGCATCTGTAAGTCGCCTTGAAGAAAGTATTGATCAATATTACAAGGGGAAAGTTTTCTCGGTGCACTGAGGCAAGATTCGGGTGTGTTTTGTAACAGATGGTGGTGCAGTGGAGTGGAGGGAGCGGTGTCGGAGACGTGGTCGGAGCTGGGGAAAATAGGAAAGTGCCCCACAGCAGTAGCAGCTCTGTGATGGATGCTCACTGCAGCACCGCAGTCGCCTGACCTCCATACAAACTCAAGACATGGCTAATAAAAGGCAGCGCTGGTTGAAAGTGTGTGGGGGGTGGGATAGGTGGGCGCGCTCATAATTATTTCTATATTCTATTTATGCTCATGACTTCAGGGGTCTGGTACTGTACATTCCTGTGATTCTTTTTTGTACATGTGACAGCAGATTTGGACACATGAAAGGGGGAAAAAGATCTAGAGCATGATCTAGAAACTGAGTCAATGTGATCCAACAGCTGCCAAACAAAGGTAAGAGTAGGTGTGTGGAATTAATTGCAAATGAATCGGAATCAAAAATCGACTACATTTAACCCTTCCACGACTTGGGGCATTTTTAATCATTATTTTCACCTGGTACTGTATTTATTTTGTTTTATTGCTTCTGAAACACCTCCTCATGGTGCACCATCAAGTGCTTGGACTCTTTATTTTCATACCAAATTGAACCAGTATCATCTGAATGCTGTAATAGAGTCATATCAATGAAGTAACCATGATAGAAGCAGAAAACAACCCAAAAATTAGGCGAAAATTGAATTTCTCACCTCACTCTTTCCCTATATGCAAAACATCAATGTATATGGCTGTGGACATTTTGAAAATGTTTTGTGGGTTAGACCTGGCCCAGGAGAAGGAAAATAAAGGCTGTAGTTACTGTAGAAATGTTTATTTTTGACAAAAAAAAAAGCACTTTTTTGATAAAATATGCTTCTATACAACGTAGAAGGCTATAAACCTGACCTATGTGAAATCTGTGTTTATTCTCCATATACTTGCATTTTTGAGGGAAAAAAAACATTTATCCTAAATGTTACCCCATAGATTTGCACATTTTTGACACAAATGTTACTCCATACTTTTGCCCTCCATTTTCTATATAAACACAAACCAAGATGGCTGCTGACCAGTGACACATGTTCAGGATGAAAAAGTCAATTTTTTAGACAAAAACATTGTTTGAATCACTGGGCGATTATGTAAAGTGCAGAGCAGTTTTAGCTAATGCTAACTTAGCACTTTTTGACACAAATTTTCCACGCGACCTTACATCGCCCCCCGGAGGCCTAGGACATGCACACGTACTCGCGGAGATATTCGCTAAAGTCGTCGGCGACGTGAGCGACCCGGGATATGAGACCTGGAAGGCACCTGCCTACTCTGTAATTTAGACCTTTACCAAGCAAGTTCTGAAATGTGATATCACAGGTATTACTAGTCTAGTTAGTAGCTCAAAATTAAATATTTCAAATGCACCTAATTAAAATATGAAAATATGTATATATGTATATGTGAGACTTTTAAAAACAAATCACAAATCAAATCACAATGTCAATATTTTTCCCGTGTTAAGTTTAACTACTTTAAAGTTTAATTACTTTAAATTCAATACATTGTTTCAATGTTTTTTTAAATAAAAAGCAGGTGAGGGCATCAATTAACAACTACAATGCGCTCCGCTCATGGTAGTGCACTGGCTGATTGCTGGCATTGTGTAGTTATCATTTGATTTGAGAGGATTAATTGAGCTGAATGATTGTATGACTACCATGATACGGCACAAAAACTGACCTCCCATTAGAGCTTTGATTGTGAGGTAAGTTTGTGTGAGCTATATTACTTTTCTGTACTGCCGTTCACATCGTTAGCGCAAAACTGAGCAGCTGGAGCAGGAATTTGTTAGTTACAGTGAAAACAATCGCATTTTCTGTTTATATCAGACTTTCGCCTCTATACACAGATCATGGTAGTCAAATGCCAGTGCACTACCATTGGCAACTATTAATAGGTCTAAAAATCGTAACAGAGACCAACGGTTCGAAACACATCGGCTGGTCCATATGACACAATGAAAATCTTAGTCAAGTGACTCGGACACTTCTTTCTTGTTTGACTGACTGGACCCAATACAGCAAGCTGCGCTACTAGAAAGTCAATAGCAATCGTTATTTCCAAAACTTAACCTGATCTAACTGATAATCACTTACACACAAGCTCGGCATCGACACAAAATAATTTCAAATCAAGGTACTTTTGTTCTATATCTTAAGACAAGAAAGGAGAAATTTGATAATCCTAATAAAGCTCTTCTACTGTTAACAAAGGAGGGGAGAGCAGAGGTTGCTATACTGTACCAATTACTCAAAGAAACTAGCTTTGTTCAAGAGTAACACCACACCACTTTCTTGTAAAACTCTCCCAAAACTACCAGACCATTGATCATAGAACAAACAGAATTGGAAATAATTAACCACTAATTGCGTTCATACTTTTGTTAACCATATCACTGGTTACATAAGTATCTTTTTAGGAAAGTTTCAAGAGGAAACAAACAGCACAACGGCAAACTATGTCACAATGCGGACCATTGCAAGGTACTGAATGTGTTTTTGCTGAGTCATAAAAGTAACTAAACTTTTACAAAACTAAACATCAGCAATAACAAACATGGTCCAAATGATCAGCCAAATGCAGATAATGCTATTCTTGCAGAGGGTTATCTAAATAAAGCATTTGGAAGGAAACCTAATGTGTTTAAACGTCATGTTCGGCAAACTGTAGTGAAAAAAGCAAGCAATATCTTGATAGGGAGAAGCTAGTAAGGTCGGTCTGCGGAGAGGCGAGCCCGCTCACATTAAAGATGAATGTTTTTGACGTATTTTCACCAATAAAAAACATGTATTTTATTCCATCTATTGGGTGAAATGTTACGAAACAGGGTTTAATGGAAAGCTATTACACTGTCACCTTCAGAGCAGCCTGTCCTCAGAGTCGGGCCAGTTCTGTCACACTTTACTCTGCCCTTTCCAGGTTTTCCCAGAAGCTCTGACATTTCAAAACCACAATGCTCTGGGAGTTGTTGCTCACTTTCTCAATCATTTCCAAGGGATGCATGAAGAGTGTCTACCTGTATCCCTCCATAGAAGTCGTGTTTTCAGTAGTTAAGTAATTTACAAGTAATTCATTCTTAATCATATCTTAACTTAGACTTTGACAACGCAATTTCCCCTGTGGATCAATAAAGTCTGTCTAAGTAGCTCAAATAGTAATCTTAAAAAAAACAATAACTAAAAAAAAATACTAAAATGTGAATAAATAATCAGGATATAGGTACTCTGGCATATACTGTACATATCTGGGAATATGTACACATTTACAGATATAAAATGCAAGATAGGATACTAAATACTAAAAAATAGAATGATAGATCTTGAATTTTCAGATAAACATGAAGAAAGAAATCAAAAAGAAAAAAAGTGAAAAAAAAAAAAGATTATTTCCATTGAGATTTGTTGGGGACTAAAGCCTTTCTCAGCTACTAGGTTCCTAAAGTGGCGTATAAGGCATATTAGGGCTGAATAATATGGCAAACTATTACAATATTCGAATAACAGTCTTGAATAATGAATATTATTGTAATGTTTTACCATTAAATGTACACAATAAATGTAAGCCATTTGTTTTTTTCACCAAATCTAGTCCAATCAAGACCAGAACAAGGGTAAAATAGAACTAAATGAGGAAAATCTTGCATATTTTTACATGCATTTTTGTTTTAGGCTGAGATACTGTATGTACATTTTTCACTTTATTGTGCATTCTTGCACTATGGATATTGCACCATCTAATACAAGTAATAAGCATTAACGGGGTGACATATTGTGTAGCCCCAACGTCAATGTAAACTGTATACTGACTGACCAATATAAATGTAAAACCAGATTACACCCAATACTAAAAACACTGTACAAAAGGGGACTCGAGGTTTACATGAATCGATACCTCTAGAGACATTCATTCTATTGAAAGAAACAGGAATCCCACACGTTATTGTCCGCTCTTCAGGGGTGAAAACAACATGTGAAAAGGCGCATCAGACTCACGTGGCTTCAGGCAGCAGGATTGTGTACTGATGCGGAGAAGTAGTTTCGGGGAAGTTACAGAGGACGGCGAGGCGGTGCTGGAGAAGCCCTGCTCCATGGTACGTGAAGAGAATATGCAAGGCCTGCACATTGCTCTCCTGCGGGAAGACGGACTAGTGAGAATCTACTCGACTATGATTTGATGAGACTGAAGGTAACGCTGCACGAAATCAGTAATCAGCGCGAGTTTGAGGATACCTACGGGACGTCAACTCAAATGGAAGACTTTACGGGACTGTTTTGGTCAATGGAAATATTTTTATAGCCCTTTTCTACATCTGCGTCACATTTGTCGAAGCGTAGCACACAGGCACTGCAGGGAAGGGGAGTGTTTGCCCGAGGACACAACGGTAGCATGTATCTTTGGATCAGTGGCCTCTAAATTACGGTTACCCAATTGAATTTGAAGTATAGTTTTAAACAAACCGGCGAAATTCAAAAACTATTTCACTTGTGCTTGGTGGGTCCTTAAGCTTTCTTGCCATTTTGCTACAATTTCTGTTTTGTTCTTTTTGAAGCAGTTTTCCAGAATAGAGAGTGAACAAACAATGCCAGAAATCGTAAGCTTTTGAAAGACTAATGCATAATTATGATCAATTTTACGAAAAAAGTGTAAATAACAGTAGATAACAGTTGGTAAAGGCATAGACTAATACAATGCTAGGGTGATCAATGGGAATTTAAGTTTACCCGGGCATAGTCTCTTGCCGACAACACGATATTTTGACTTCTGAACTTCTTGAAGAACTCTGCATCGTACTTCTGCTCGGCTGCGTGGGGCCCACCGAGGATATCCTACAAGCGGGAACAAGAAAGCGGGAGTTCATGAAAGGAAATTTGTAAAGGGCACAAAGTAGTTCTTTCCACGAAAATCCTGTGACGTTTCAGAAAGTCAAACTAAAAGATGAGAGAATAAGAGCGAGCATTAGCTGTGACTGCAAATCTATAAAGAGGGGTAAAGTCAACAGAGGTGCTATTTAACTTTCTGGGATGCGGCGTGTGCTGGAGTCTGAATGCTGTCTTGGTCTTTTGCCTTAGAGGGATTTATGTGCGCTGTGAACAAATTCGCTGTCCCCCAAAGTGTGTGTCTGGGCATCTTTATGTGTCTGGGAGACTGAGTGCTGGACTATGTGTCTCTCTGATAGATGAAGCTTTGAATAGTCCATACGCAAGAAACCGTCGTGCCCACAGTCCGGATGATAAAAACCTTAATATCATATTCATAGACAGCTGGAGAAAATGGATTGGGGCAAGAGGAGACTTGACGAGCGCCGCAGTTACCATGACAATGTCTGAATAGAGAAGGGAGCGTCATTCTGTGTGAGTGTGAATATCTAGCAGCTTTTCAAAATCTCATCTTTCCACTCTGGCGAAGGGAGACGTAAGGTCCTCCGCTGTCAGTGATTTATTATGGATGGGTGTTAACATGTGGGGAATCTGAAATGCAATGGTAAATGTTGCACTTGCCGCGTGAATCAATCAGTTCAGCCGGGGCACTTATGTAATGCAGACAGGGTCGGGTTTTTTTTTTGCTTTCTAGCCTTATGCAAGAATGCTCTGATGTGGTTGTCACAAGATTAACATGGAAAAAGATTATTCCAGGTCAAGTTTCTTACAATAACCCAATGAACCAATAATTGTGATTTACACATTTTGTTATTTGCAATATTCCCAAGGCCTACATGTTTTTAATCTGCACTTTATCCACTTTCTCATCTAATGTTCACTAACACTCAAAGCAGGTGCCGACCCTGGTGCAATATCATCCCCTAGTGGCTAGGATAGACTCCAGAAAGAATTCTAATATGGAATCCTATGGAGACTTTACAAGTTGTCAATAACAACTTAAAAGCCTGGCTCCAAAGAAAAGATTCTTTTCTAAAGCTGGAGTGTCCTCCTGTGATGCCCCATTCACACCTATGTGGCTTTTCGGGCTTCAAAAATACTCAAAACGCTGACATTAATTGTCAAAGAAGCCCCTGACGTGCGCCAGGCTGGGAGGGGCTTCTCTGTTGCTGTTAATGGCATATCCCACTTCCTCTATGTGGCTTCACCATAGAATGTAAAAGAAAGACGTACACTCTATGGGTTGTACCCGGCTGCTCCACGGCTCTCTGCCCTTTGCCCATGGATGTACAGTATAATAAGCCCTGTCCCTGCTCTTTTGTCTCTTGCTCCTGCACTGACCAGAGGTGAGAGGAAGGGGGGAGGGGGGTGCCGGCAGCATGTGAGCCACGTAGCGATTTATTTTGTTAATATCAGAGCAGTTTTTATCCCACAGTGGGGTAAAATGGCAGTATGATTCATGTGAGAGCATAGACAGGATGTAAATAATGTTATGAGGAGGGAATTGCAATGATAGCTGCTTCTCCCCTGGTTTCCTGCTTCTTCCTGGATTCATCCCGGTACGTGAAATGCATCATTCAGACAATCCAGAGGGTGGTGAAGACAGAAGGAAAAATTTTGTTTAAATAATTCTTGCACACTTTCTGCAAATCATATGAACTTTATTTCACAAATATCACTGTGTTTGTCTCCTATATGATATATTTAACTGGAATTTTTTATCCAAACAACCAATGTTACAAACCTACTGTTAATTAACTTGATAACTGGACTGGACTGTGCATTGATGCAGCATACACACATTACATCTATACTATGCTGCTACTAATAACCTTAGACTATCCTGCCTTGTGTCGTGTCTTTATTTTTACATGCCCCTACCTTTGAGAATTGTTTACATTTCTATGTGCTAATGTGTACTTTGGGCGACGGTGGCGCAAGTAGTAGAGCGGGTCGTCTTGTAATCGGAGGATTAGCGGTTCGATCCCCGCAGGCGCACACCGTCGTTGTGTCCTTGGGCAAGACACTTCACCCACCTTGCCTCCAGTGTCTGCGTACACTGGTGTATGAATGAGAGAGTGAATGGGTGAGTGGTTCCTTGATGTGAAGCGCTTTGAGTGCCTAAAGCAGGTAGAAAAGCGCTATATAAATGTGACCATTTTTTTTTTTTTTTTTTACTTGTTTACTTTTTGCACCTGCACTTTTGATAAGGCACCAACATCATTGCCACACTGATTGATTGAGTGATGCTCTAAATGTAATTTCGTTGGAAGCAAGGCTACCACCAACCACGACATTGAAGTATCTTGCCCAAGGACAGAATGTAAGATGCACATGTGTTTCTTGTGTCCTCTATAGCATTTAAGTTACAAACATGGACAAAAGTGGCTTGCAATACACTGAGCGTAGGCTTTGGTGGAAACAGCCCTAAATATGGATCATTAGCAAAAACTCCATCTCTTAAATGGCTCACGACCAAACTATTTCTTCATTTATATTACCAATTTTCTGTTAATAAATCCTTTCATTGTTTAATATTTTATAGCAGATCAGTGGTGTTAAGAGAGTATCGCTAGAAAGAAAGTGGAAAATGTCTTTGGGAGCCGTGGGATGATTAAATATTAAAGGAGAGTGAATTTCACAGCAAATGGAATGAACAACAACAACTTAATGGCATTTAAATTACATTCTTTGTTATAAAAGGCTCACGCTGCATTTCGCAAGCGTTCATACATATACAATACTATTTTTTATAGACAAAAAACAAGCTCTTCTGTTAATGCAAGTATTACAGATGCGTGGTTAAACTACAAGCAGTCTCCGCCGCTTTGTTTGTGTGGACATCTCACAAGTTTTATTTTGGATGGGGACAAAAATCAGCCAGTTGGGAACTTGAAAAGATTTATATTGATTGACATGACTAAATCAACCATCTGTTCGAACATTTTGTGCTCAATATTGAAACATTAATAGCAGACATTTTAATTGCGCTCCACATGCAATTACACCTAAAATATCTTGGCACACAATAAATTACATATTTAGTTTTTGGTTTGGTTTGTTGTTGTAGAGACCTTTCAATCTTGGAAATTATCTTGCTATTGTAGTGTACTTGTTCATTGTATACTGGTCTACAGCGGTACTTATAGGAACAGTGGTGCTGAACTATGAGTATATATGGTGTGATGTGTATGCAGCAGTAGTATAGGGTGCTAGGACATTTTTGTAAACATTTCATTTCATCCGTGTTCCGAGATATAGCTCAACACGCTGGTTCATAAAAAAAATATTAATAATTAAATCCACAAAACATTTCACATGATGTAAAATGAATGAAAACCTTTATTGCCCCAGGGGTTGGAAAAGTTGCATGTGTTGACATTTTTTGTTTGGTTTCTCGGGATGATTATCCAAACGGAAAGTAGGATGAGCCCCACACTTAGGGCTACTGCTAAAATCAGCTTTAATGAACAACTCCTACTTCCACATTATCAGCCCCTGTCCTCAATCAAAGTCCTAATTAGTGCTGCAGGCCTTCTATAGATGCTTTCACATGAGGAATGGCATGTGCACATATAGTGGAACACTGTATGTGTACTATACAGCATGGGTAAAAGTGATAAGAGCAAATCTGTGTGAACCACTTTACTGCGCTCTGGACAATGACGTGTTAAAGTGTGCAACGTGGAAAAGCAGCATTTACAGCCATTACCTTTAAGTGCAGGAGCTCAGGTTGTCATTATATGCTAACAATGACATTAGTGTAATGTAACGGATGCAGCAAAGCAACAACATAGTATTCTACAGCAGAGATACAGCACAGAGAATGTGGTTTACCCTCATAGACACCCATTTGCTGTTAACTGGTAATTTGGCTACTCTTTAATGTAATGTGGTCTCCGACAGTGTAGGCAGTACTGTTCCTGAAACCTAATGAGCCTAAAAACACTTCTGTTTACTGTCAACAGCAGCCAGAATCCTTGAACACCCAAAATGCTAAACAGACAGCTAAACTAGTACTCTTTATTTTGTATTTTCCGGCAGTATTTTTACCTCATATGTGGCGAGCCGATCCAGGTAGCAGAGTAATTTCAGGCGGCTCCGGCACAGCTCCTTCTGTTCCAAGGTCAACCTAGCACAAAGAAAATAATCACATGACCACGTTTGGAAGCAAAATTGGACTTTTGTCGATGAATACACAGCACAGCTCTAAATTAAGTGCAAACTGACTGCACAGGCGCCCACGGGGACCAACTGTATATAACAATAGCTGAGCCAGGTGACAACAAAGCACACAGCAGCCGCCTAATCATTTTCTATGGACCACAAATCAACTCCTTATGACCACACAGGCCCTTCAGGTGTTATGTATGGGACGCTGGCTGTCAATGAGCTGAGCGACCGCCCTCGAGAATCCAAACCATTTTCAAAGTCATTTCATCATGGTCATAAATACACTGCAATACAGAGGAACGGCCAACAATTCAATTCCTCATAGCTTCCTATACACAAACGAACCACACTTTTACATTCAGATGATGAATAAACATACTTTTTGCAAATTTGTTGTATAAATGGTAAATACTACAATACAAAGTCATGGTCAACAAATCACTTCCTCATGGTCTACTTACTTTCCTGTACAATTTTGCATGTAATAATTAATTTACATCATAGTGTTTTCAGATGTGGAATCAAACTACTACTGTGCTAAAAGTAAAAAAAAAAAATTAATTAATTAAAAAAAGCATCTCTAATAATGTTTTTTTGTGTGTGCCAATATTAGATGCAGATAGAAATGGGAGGTATAATTTTAGAAATACAAGGAGCCGCATTTGTAATAGTTGCAGGGTTGGATCCATAGTAGCGGCACTAGAAATAATTGCAGCAGCAGTTTCTGTAATAAAACAACTTCTACGGTAAATTGAACTTTTATATTTATTTTATTTCATTATCAAGAAGACAGTGTGCGATCCAATTAAGCTTGAAACCAGATATATGTGCCAGACTGTTTCTTTTTCAAGCTAATCTGTGGTTCTTCAAGTCTGTCAGTCTAAATGTATTACAAATTCAATAGAATGTAAGCAATTGACCGGAGGGGCCAGCATTTTGATGTGAAGTAAGTAATATGAAATAATCATATTTATTGTCCCTGTGAGACAAGCTTTCCTGCGCACAAGGAACAAGTTGGGGCTTTCATGTCCAATCGGGAGGGGAGAGAGCTAGATCCAGGGAGAGTAGCTGTCAACCCTTTGACAGCTAATGGGGATCCAATAAATAAACAAATCATTTACATTTAAAATGTATCTGACCATCTCTCTCTCCTCATTTTGCAAACATATGAACTTCTACTTCAAAGGGGACAGGGTAAAGGGCCATAGTGAAGTACAGTCGTGCTCATGGGGCGGCACGGTAGCGCAGTGGTAAGCGCTTGCGCTTCACAGCTAGAAGGTCCCAGGTTCAGGCCAGGACGGGGCCTTTCTGTGTTTGCATGTTCTCCCCATGTCTGTAGGTTTCCTCCGGATGCTCCGGTTTCCCCTACCACCAAAAACATGTACAGTACAATAGGCCAGGATGAATGATGTCTGGGCGAGTGAATGGTGGTGATCGGAGGGTCCATTGGCGCATGATGTGTGCAGCCACACCTCTGTCAGTCTGCCTCAAGGGGCAGCTGGTTACCACTGGAGTGAATGCAAAATCATCTCATGTAAAGTGCTTCTTCTTCTTCTTCTGTACATAGGGTACATAACCTTTTAGGTTTACATACATCTTTAGGACATTTTTCATGGACTATGAATGATAACTCAAAAATATTTTTTCCACTCATGGGTAGTGGAAAATTGTTCAGGAGCAAAGAAAAACTCACTTCAGCTGAAATACAGGAATAAATGGGACTCTCTGAAAGAAATGTTTGTTTCAAGATGCACAATATGTAAACTTTTGATCAGGGACATTTGGCTAGTTTCTAGTTGAAAAGGATAAACAAACAGATTTTTTGACAATAAATGGCTTCACACAACCACTAACCATGAGTGAAATAAAAGGTTTTTTTGTTATCATTCATATTTTTTGTGTTTTTTGTGGGGGACACTTCTCGTGTCCCCACAATGTCATTTAAGTGTGTAGTGATTTGTTTTAATCATTGGGGAAATTAATGCAAAGTATTTTTAATATTGATGTGTAATTTGTATTTGTCATCAGCCTGCCCAGGGACTACAGGTGGAAATTAGCACTCGTGCTACAACCTGGTACAATGCATCTCTCCTTTCTGAGGTTAATGTTTATTGTGCACTGTCCCTGTTCAAATAAATAAAAAATAAAAAATAAAAAATAAAAAATAAAAAATAAAAAATAAAAAATAAAAAATAAAAAATAAAAAATAAAAAATAAAAAATAAAAAATAAAAAATAAAAAATAAAAAATAAAAAATAAAAAATAAAAAATAAAAAATTTAAACGAAAAAAAAAAGAAAAAAAAAGAATTGTTCCAACTCGATTTTATTAATTTGGAGATTGTTTGCATAAAAAATAAATAAATAAATAAATAAATAAAAAAAAAAAAAAAAAAAAAAAAAA
>OMNZ01010482.1:39901-50649 GCA_900303255.1 Lesueurigobius sanzi | reverse complement strand
CTTTGTCTTTTTGCAGTTGTAGATCTACTAACTCGCGCTGCTTTATCTCCGCGGCCGATCAGCTGTTTTAACGTAACATCGTCTTTTGTCACTGGACTTCAGAGGCAGATCTCCGCGAATATTAATGAAAGGTGTCTTGAAGATTACGAGCTGATGTACGCATTTAAAGCAGTAGAATGACCAGAATACGTGTTTATTTAGGGAGATGTGGCCATTAGGCACCGCTGCCTCTGCAGAACTGGGCTCATGCAGCTGTGTGACAAAAGTACAGGACAAATAGACGCATAGTTTTACAGCTAAATATAGGACGATTTCGTATTTTAAGGGACAGTTGGCAACTCTAGTCATGACGCAACGCATGCATTAGCTCCACCGCCTCGCTATGGCGTCCCAAAAGGGGAAAAAAGAGTGTTTTCAGAGCTGGAGCATCGATAAGAGGGATCGATAATGAAGTAGACATACGGTTCCGATGCTTTGGCCGACCAGAACCGGGTCTACTTGTAGAACCGGTTCTCGATTCCCATCCCTAATAATGATGCATTGGTTTCATATAGCGCGTTTCTGGACACTCAAAGACGCTTACATGGCAGTATTCATTCACTCCATACTTGATACAATAGAAATGTTTTCCTTTTACTTACAGTTTAGGATATATTTGGTTAAATTTGGAGCTCTTCTTCCAGTGTCAATGTAAGTATCCCCCATAGATACCTCACAATTCCATTTGATACAATAAGAATATCACTTTATAGCAATTTGATATTGATCAATTGATATAAATTGATATATTGTATTATAAGTCACAATATTTCAATTACTTAAAGAGACATATACCTTTTAACTAGTTTACTTTGAAAAACCTACTTTAAATATTATAAAAGGTAATCGTCCAATTTACTTCATTTAAGTAGCACAATAATAATGCAGCCTAAAAAACTTTATCAGGACATTATGCAATCACATTATGCTCAAGAGCAAAGATGACAGTACCAGACTGTAGCTTTTTCAAGCTAATTTCCATCTGCAGTCCTTAGGGAAAAGTGTCATATACACAGTATACAGTGCAGGCAAGGGCCATGCATCACCGTCACATCCAAAACAAGAGGCTAAAACACATCTCTCATCAGTCTCTTCACACACATCATCACGGACACACTCACAATATTCTTCATCCTTACATGGAAACTGGATTCACATTGTGTCTTGATCATTGAAGAATATTAAGCATAATCATTTTCTATATATTTTTTTCCTTTACATTATAACTAGTAACTTAATCATGATTGTGTACTGTGCTGTGAAGTGTATATGATGTAGTGTACAAACTTGGAATAAACAATCAATCAATCAATCAATCAATCAATTGTGTTATGGTGCAGCTGCTACTAAAAATGATTCATTTAAATTTTAGCCCTTCAATTCTTAACTGAATGCCTTTTTTGTGTAACCTTCTAAAATGTAGTTTTTAATTATCTGTTGTTGAATTTTAGTACCCAGCTGCTGCTTCATAACATCAACGGAAATAAAGTTGGTCTGAAAACTTTCTGAAGCCACTGTCAATCTGAATAGATGCAAAGAATTGCATTTAGTACTTTCTGCATTAAGTATAGCCGCATCAGACAGACACATTTGTTATGAGTTGCCACTAGACGAGGTGGTGGCCCATCATATCTCAGAGTTGAAACATCTTTGTGTGAAAATAAATACTGTACCAGTGCATCAGTTTCCCTTTTTCAATTCTGATCCTAAAGAGCACCAGTTGTCCCATTACTCATTGTGATTCCAAGAGTTCCTTGTATAAACTATATTCATATTTTTTTTATTTTTTATGATACTCCGTCACACAACTTTGGAATATACTTTTGATTGCCGTGGAGAGCTGGTCCAATTTTCAAACTTTTCAAACTCAATTAGTTGACATTCATAGATCATGGTGCTTGGGGTTGATATTATCCATACTTCATTATTAAGTTAGAAAGGAGTCCAGTAACCTTTGAGCTGCACTACCGCACTGAATGATAACATATCCATGCCCTCTCTGTGACTCATCGCTCGTGGCTCCTCCTGTTGACCTTCTGAGTGAATCCATCCATTTCTCCTTGTTTTGATTGCAGAGAATGAGGACTGTTAGCGCTCATTGCACCTGTTCGCGTTCCCCCAGTGAACCCGGCATCTCCCCAGGACGCGTGACAGCCGCACCACTGAACTCTTTCCCTCAGCAGCTGTGCGTTAGATGCGCTAAATGGCAATTTCTCGCCCACGTAATTGGCTCCAAAGCGACCTGCCTTCCTGTTGACGTATACATCTTACAGACACACGTTTGGGAGATCAAGAGCGAGAAAGTGCTCTTAAACTTTTCCCCCATTCAAACTTTCACGAGCCACGTCAAGCTGGGTTTTATATTGAATTTTGGTGAAATTCATTTGGGGTTTTTTGGTGCCGTAATGGATTTTCCGCTATTTCGGGACCAACTGATGGGGCATTAATATTTTTAATGTTGTTCTTTGCAGCCACAATCGGTCCACGGAAGAGTTATTTCACGGAGGTTTGGTTAAATTGAGTTATAAATGTGAAATATGTCTTTTTCCACAGGTGGGCGCTTCAAGAAAGAAATAGTTGTGGATGGACAGAGCTACCTTCTTCTGATCAGAGATGAAGGGGGGCCACCTGAATTACAGGTGAGTTTTGTATACCATTATTATGTCAGCACAGTATCCGAGTGGTTAGCAGTGTTAGGGGGTCGTTTACCATGGATTTGCTCATGTGCAAAACAAGTATTACATGCAAAAGTGGAGCAGAAGACCAGTTAATTGTGCATTTTCCACTCACGCAAAATTCTCTCATTTACCTGTCAGATTTGTGGCCCTAATACTGTATAAAGCATGATTTCAAAAGTTAAATTTGGTGCAACATGGCCACAAAATGGCATATTTCATTTTTCAATTTGCACTCTCTATTTAGTACCTGAAACTAGATTAAAGATGATAAATGTGAATGATAACTGTAACTAAAATGTCCATATACAGTATTATCGTTGACTGAATAAAAAGGACTGGAATCATTCATTCTGCCAAAGTAAAAGGTTTTGTTATGGGAGAAACTCCATGAATCTTTATATTATTTAATACTGTATGTTTGATTGAGTATGATGATATAAATTGTTGACAATGTTCAGATATAGTCGACTGAATTTATGTTGAAATGTTGCCTCAGAGCAAGAAGGTCTTGGGTTTCTTGTGGGGTCTCTCAGTGTCAACTTTGCAAGTTCTCCCTGAGTAAGTTTTCTTGTAGATACTTGGGTTTACCTCCCATCAGCCTAAAATGTCCACAAAATGTGAAAACTCCAGGTTGTCCTTGACTAAACGTGATGAATTGCAACAGAAGACACTTTTTTTTCAATGCAATATAGTGCCTTAACTTGGGAAGAAAGTGTTTTGAAAAAGATATATATACTACAGTGTTTTTAATTTAACTTGGAGATGTGAGGGCAATTGGTGATACATTTATCTGTTTAAATGTGGCACCTAAAGGGTTATTAACACCAAAAACATGGCATTTTTAAATGAAAAAGAATGAAAGAAAATTATATCATCTATAATATCTGCTCTAAAAGAAGTGCAAGATGAGCAGGATTAAAAATGCTCGGGTTTATTTGGAAGTTACATGGATGGATGGGATTAGGAATGAGTATATCAGATGGACAGCTTATGTTGGATGTTTTGGGGATAAACTCGGCGAGAGGCCAGACTGAAATACTAAGTTTGGACATGTACAAAGGAGAGGGAAGTACATCTGTACAAGGAGTGTGAGGTTAGAGCTGCCAGACAGGAGTTTTTCAACCAAAGGGGAGATTTATGGATTTATTTATGTGGCGAAAGGCGACATCATAAACTTGGGAAAGGCGGATGCAGAAGATGTGGTTAGAGGCAGCTATATTATTCCTTGTCAAGATAATCTTATACAACAGCTGTTTTTTCTGCTCTTCCTTGCCTGGTGTTGTCTATATGCCTAAGTGCCCTGCTAATATTGTGATAGGAATCATAATTAAGTGGAACTTTCAAAACTTGCATGCAGTTGATAAGCAAATAATTGAGTTTGAGGGCGGAGATGACAATGTATACAGCTGCTTTTTACACCGATGTGGAGTTATAGTGGAGGATCATTACATTCAGCTCATACTTCATAGGGTAATATGTGATTTTACATAAATGCAACAAATGACACAGTGTTACAAGGCATTGGATACAAGCATGTTGCTCTTATTAAACTAAAACATACTGATTCAAATAGAAATGCCAATGCAAGCGGTTTCATATAGGTCGACCAAAATACTGATGGGTTAGAATTAGAAAATGTGGCATATATCAATCAAACAATCAATCTATTTATTTTTTATAGTCCAATATCACAACAAGAGTCGCCTCACATGAAAACAGCAACAACATCAAAACAGTGAGACAAAGAGCAACTGTAATGTCTAAACAAAACAAGCCTAGACTGTCCCCCATTCTTGGACCTTCCTCTGCGTAGATAGATTTGTGTGGCATTCCATCTGTTTGTGACATTTGTTTGATCGTTTTTTTTTGTTTTTTTAATTACTCCTGTTGTGATATTGGGCGATATAACAAAAAATTGATTGATTGATTCATTAAAAAAACAGTGGGAAAAATGGATAAACCTCAAGGAGAACCACAATGAGGAGAGATCCACTCCCATGGGCGGACCGGCTATAGATGGTCCCAAGACCGACTAGAGTCCCGAGCTAATGTCCAGTCGAAGCTGCAGTTATCGTTGTCTAGTCTTTCATATATCTTGCAGATTCTCTTTCAAAATGCGTGATGCTAGCAGAGGAATAAATAAACAACTTATTATTGTGAATAAACTAAAGTGAGCAAATGCTATGACTATGACTTTAATTACGAAATTGCACTAAGAAATTGTTTTTTTAACCTTCTGTCTCGTGTGTCTCGCGGCAGCTGAGTGGCTAGTGCTCTTGCCCCTCTTCACGAATCGTGTAGGCCATTCTGCGTGGAGTTGGCATGTCCTCCCCGGTCTCAATAGGATGATTCTGACTGTTAGCTTAACATCTTTACTTTACTTATTACTTTTTAAAATATAACAGTCATATCGCTGAATTTTTATATAACTTTTTGAAAGCCTTTGTGAAAACTTGTATAGAGGAAAAATAACATGTCCTTTGAAACTGGAATCCGTTTAGGTGTCAAATACGTTCAAAGTATTTCCTTACTTGAATGACATAATGAAGCCAACAAGGTCTGCAACTACTTGAAATGAAGTGGCCCTATTCAAACGTGTATGAATCAAACCAATGCCAATGCTTCAAGAATTATAACATGATTTATAATTTATAATATGTTTCTTTTAAGGGTAATTTATAATGTAAAATCAGCTTTTGTGGACATTTTAACCATTATATAATGTTAACACTCATCAAAACATTCCTGGAGTGGTGTTTTTTTTAATTTCATTTTGTGCATGTGTCAGTAATCCTGCACTAAAAACATGGCCCCTAACACTGTGATATACGTCATTAGGTAATTTCCATGATGTTTCTCTGTGTTTTACAGTCAAGACATCTTCACCAAACTTGTTTGATCCTGTCCATGACTAAACTGTCTCCCTTGCGCCAACTAGCATGTTAGCCTGTGCATAGCTATTTTGAAAGTTAGCTTTTGCTAGTTAGTGTTGCGCAAAAAGAGTATAACCATTTAACCACCCCCCTTTATTGCATCATCACAAAACAAACCTAATATTTAAACGCTATGCTATTCTAATTTATACTACCAAAAATATCGAGGCTAAGGGGTATAATAGTAATTGTAAAAACCTGAACAAAGCATGATATAGGACTTTTAAATGAAGACTGTCTCGAGTTCGATTTCCAGGCTGGATGGGGAGTAAAATTTCCGTACACATTTAACTGCCAGTTTCTGTATTAACTTGGTTGCCATGGTTACGGTGTACATTGTGCCATTTTAAACCAGGAAGGTAGGACAATTCCAGGCTATAGCTGACTAGTTTTGTGTGTAACAATGTGAATGGCAGTAAAGGAAAGGAATATGCAGCTCAAAAACTATAATGTGAGGTAAGATTTTGAAGTTTTTGTGCTGTATTTTCCTTTATTGCCCTTCACATTGTTACATTGTTTAATGCAAAACTAGTCCACTATAGCAGTGGTTCTTTTTTCATCGATGGTCTCTCGCGACCCACCTCCCAAGGCCAACTACAAATGGTTATAATTTAATATAATTTAATAGGCCCTATTTGTGTTCAGTCTCTGTGTTTTGAGCATTTTGATAAAGAGAAGACCTTAGGTCATCTTTACCGATCTGTATCAAAAGCATTACAATGTGGACAGTTCTGCACTTCAGACAGTAAGATGCAGCTCATAAAGAGAGTCTGTGGCTCTGTGTGGATAACTCAGCAACAGTTTCCCTTGTCATTAATGAGACGAGCTGTGTCCAGATGCTGCTTTATGCAATTCCACTGCGACCCAACAAATATCTCACGCAACCCACCTTTGGGTCCCGACCCACTGCTTGAGAACCAATGCGCTATAGCCTGGAGTTGTCCTACCTTCCTGGTTTGAAACTGCACAACGCAGACGGAAACCACGGCAACCAAGTTAATTCAGAAACTGGCCATTAAAATGACCTTAACATATCTTTCAGCTTCATTCATAATCTCACATCGCGGCCAATCCGGCCATGTTTGAGAGCTTACCTTGCAGCGCATTCCTAGCGACTACATGCTACACATACCTGACTTGGCAAAGCGCTCGGACATATCGGGGGAATAGGAATGAGTTTGGCTCGGTTGTCAGCTGCTTGGATAATTAGTAGCATAATTAAAGGCCTCCATTATCCTCCCACTCACAGGACCAAGCTGAGTTGAGGCTTAGAATCTCGATTTACAATTCAATCCCTATAGGGGCCGTGGTGAGACGCAAAAGTGAATGAACGGGAGCAACGGGGAAGCAAACGCCCAGAAAATACTCACCAGTCTCCAGTCTTTTTACTACACAGCGCTCCAGTTGTTATGATCCGTGTTATTGATGGTGATTAGAATTGATGTCTTTTGCTCACGGGAGTCCTCGGCGCATTCGCTCATAAAGTTTGGAGAATTATTAACGACTGGATGTTTCTGTGACGCAGCAAATGCAGCAGTGATGATCACAGTGGGGGTAGAGCCAAGCAGATATTATTTTAGCTGGAGTAGAATCATTCATTGTCATTCCACCTGGTGTGCAGACTGCAAACACTGGCCGCCGTAGCTGTGGCTGCACTGCCCCCTTGTGTCGTAAAGGGGAAGTGTAGGTAGGTAGTCAGACTGAAGGATTCTTCGGTTTCTTCAATTGGGCTGGGCCATTTGTCTTTTGTCTCTTTTTTTGCTCTCATATTGATCATTCTTGATTAGCTTGAACTACAAATGAATTCTCTCCACTCAAGGACCATCCAACACACAATAGCTTCCATTTTATTCCTCAAAGTCCAACCTCATCTCCAGACAAGAAGCTGTTACTGCTACAGGATTGGTTTGCAATCTTTTAATGACAAAGCACCATGCCAATAATTGAGATTGGCCACAGATTAACTGTTCAGCCCTAATCAAATTGATTTTATTTGGTAAAGTAGATTAAAAAAAAATGTAGTCTGTCTACAAGCAGTGAGGTAATTATATGAATTGTGTAGTGGTTTATTATTGGGTTATTTACATGATGGCACCATCATCCTTTATTTATCAGTTACTAGTTATTTGGTTATGGTTATACAGTATATGGAAGTCAAGACAATATCATACATTATTTATTGATACAGCAAAGAAAATATATATTGATAAGTTAATACAAATTAAATGACTTGGTATCACCAAAGAAAACACTAATGAATGATCACTCCATATACTCAGCCCTCATTAAATGGTAGCTGGTGGTGAAATGCTAACTCCCTAACACGTTTTCTGCTGGTTATCAGTAGCTACTTCTGGCTTAGCTTTGATTTGGTGAAAGTTATATTTCACCCTGTAAATAAATCCTTTCTTTAAATCAAATGTTGTTGCCTGTGAATATTACATCTACAACAGTTTACAGACGCACTTAATGTTATATTTTCAACAGTGATGTCCCTGTAATGTTGCCTCGCTACTATTAGCTAGCTTTTTGGTTCTATATAACATTTAAATGACATTAATGAAGCTCCACTTGTGTTTTGTTGATATTTAAAGATGAGCTTGAGATCGTAGGAAACCAAAAGTCCTTCCTTGTCCTTCGCCACATTTCTAGTTGAATGCGCTTTGAAATGTATTGTATTCTGGACAAACCCAGTGAGCAGAATGAGCTTGAGTGTCTGTAATCCCACTGTTCCTGGTGTGCTCTCTCCACAGTTCGCTGCCTGGGTGGATGCGGTGGTGTTCGTCTTCAGCCTGGAGGATGAGATCAGCTTTCAGACCGTCTACAATTACTTTCTGCGACTGTCGAGCTACAGGAACACAGCTGAGGTCCCCATGGTGCTCGTCGGAACGCAAGGTCTTTACTTCGGGATGTTTCTCCTTCTACAAAGAATATTAAAATGCACAAGCACGGCAGAGGGTGGTATATTAGAGTGTGGAAAATGTATGATTAAATGTTAAATATAGCACGGAAAGTGTTTTTAAAGGAGTATTTTCACATCAGATAACATCTTTATTCATTTTAATGTCTGCCTTTTGACTGAATACTGATGAAATGTACAATGTGGCCTAATGGCATTACATACGATCATTAGATGGTTAGTGGGTAAGGTCCCATGTTAAGTTCCCCGACTGAGAGGGGTATTTCTATGCGGAGTATGACCCAAATATGACCCAAGTCTGGTAAAGTGACTGGTGCTGAGTTGTTTTAATCATGATTTCAGCTTTATAGGCCCAGCCAACGCTTATATGAATAATATATGGGGAAATACAATATTTCACACTACACATTTCACATTCAAATTGGAAACAGGGTTGGAATAAATATTCTTATTTGAGTTGTGGCTTGTCATTCTATGGTGATGGTGGGTCCCACTTCCATACCAGTTTAGAACCACTGATTTAGATTGATCATTATTGCAAACATTTTGAATGAGCAGAACTATTAAAAGCTTCTCTACCATTCTATTAGCCACCACACTACTCTACATTTTCATTGGATCTTTTCTTTGCTCATTTTTCATTCAAGTTGCCTTGGTTTGCTCTTTTTTATATCTCTCATGAAATTAATATGAAAAGATTGATGAAAAGAGTAAAAAGTGGATATCACCGCAAACCTTAAACATCTTGAGTTTAATTCTAGAAGTTGACAGTTCTTTTGTGTTGGTTTCACCCTCAGATGCGATCAGTGCAGCCAACCCCAGAGTTATCGACGACTCCAGAGCCAGAAAGTTGTCCAATGACCTGAAGCGATGCACGTACTACGAGACCTGCTCCACTTACGGCCTCAACGTGGAGAGAGTGTTCCAGGACGGTGAGGGATTTGTTCATTACAAGGAGCACAGGGAGTCGGCTGCATTACGGTTACTGTTCCAGGGGATTTATACCACGTAATGTTCAAAATTTACTGCGGCGGGAGTAAACCGGAACTAGGGATGTAACGATACCAGTAAGATTGTGATATTGTTGTATAAAAAGTCTCAATATGATAGACAGTGTGTATTGCTTTGACACTTAGTTTTGACTTTTTGAGAAGTGAAATAGGCAATGGCATTTAAGGCCACGGCATTGACAAAGGAGACCCCAAAATTTTCTCCCCCTTCCTTCTTATTGATCAGTTTCGATTTTCGATAAATGGCCGAACAATCAGCAAGCAATTGGTGGTGTTGTTACGATTTTCGGAGGGCAGGTGTCAATATAATTATGGGAGAGAGACAGTTTTTGATGTAAATTTCAAAACAGAAACTCACAAATGTTGAACCTGATCCTTATTTGGTAGTGAGTGGATTCACAAACCTGCCATGTTATTCTTATGGCTGAAAGTCCATTCATCTGGCCAGAGTCACGCACTTGCTTTTAAATATTGTCATCACTTTTGAACATCTTTATGATAATTTTGCCTAAATTCATTTGTGCTTAAAGAGAAGAAATTGTTCTTTGTGCCAGTAAAAAAATAGTAATTACTGAGATATTAGCCGTAAAGCAAGTCACAAAATACTATAGAATTCCTACCTGTCTACCGTCTCTGTGATGTGATTTAATAAAACACAACCAATTGTGCCACCCAATGCTACAAAAAAATAAAAAATAATTTTCCACTTTAATCAACAAAGTGTGTGCCCTGCCAAACAATTGTTAATAAATTGCTGCTGGCTATCAACTCAGCCAGTAAATTTGTGCATGAAAAGTGTTTTTTTTTTCTTTAATGTCATCAACAAAGTCGACAAACTCCAACTTTCCCCTGGTGCCTGTACTAAAGTCTTGAAGCTGTCGTTATTTCCCACAGCTCCTTTGAACGCCTGTCATCCCTTCAAAAACATCAGAATATCCTGCGCAGCGCTGGCTCTACACTTCCTCTGTTGATGTCTTCCTCCCCTGCTTTAATTGCTTCCCCAAGCCCAATTTGAAGTAATTAAAGGAGATGAAGGCGCATTGGCTGTCTGTGGGAACACTCAGCATCACTGTCTCCTCCTATTCTATATGCGCTATGGTCCCGTCTGTCAGAGGAACTTCAAAACAGTGCCCCCCCCCCCCCCCCCCCCCCCCCCCCCCCCCCCCCC
>OMNZ01010482.1:5006-24384 GCA_900303255.1 Lesueurigobius sanzi | reverse complement strand
ATTGATGAAAATGAGACCAATGTGAGTGCTCGCAAAGTATTGATTTGAAGATGCATGGCTTCTTTCTGTAATATTATCAGTGCAATGAACTCTTGTGTGGCTAGAATTTAAATTTTCTTATTAACAATCTCATTTGAACTATGCAATTTTACCTATAGCTCTCAATCATAAACTTCCCTCAAACCTCTTTCTACCATGATTCATTTTGACTTGAGCAAACTTTATTGATTTACGAAAGAATTCTTAGAAGCAAATGAGAGAATTGAATAGTTAGTAGAAAAAGAATATGTACTAATGCATCTACAAGTCTGTAGTATAATCTAAAAATAGGATGATATAACTTTGAAATTTACTGTATATACATCATATATCACACATGTATTAGATTTTTGTTTCTGTTATTAAGGTCAATTGTGTCAAAATACACCAAACTAAGCAACTATAACAGTGACAGTGGAATCAAGAGTCTACAGTGAAGAATAGCATCTGTTTGCTGTATGATAGTGGCCAGCCCAGCTAGCTGATGCTTAGTGGACACAATGGTTTGTTTTTTGCCAGAATAAAGAATTCCAGTTAGACAGCCTAATCACGCTAAAATCCTACTGAGCTCTTCATGTAAACGCACTGACCGGGAGCCTTCTCCAGATGAATCCGTTTGGATTAGGATGATTGTCGGCAAACAGCCTGGTGCCTGGGTCGCCCTTCCTGATGTGTTAATAGGGATTAGAGGCTACAGGATGGCCCGAGCACTCCTCACACTCACACGGGCCCGGCTGTAAAAGCACAAACACTGACCTGTCCTAATCCCTAATTAAGCGGGCCCCTCCTCAGTATTTAACCCGCAGAGCCTGCTGGCCCTTTCGCTCACCACTGTTTGGTCGCCTCCAGCCGAGGAACTGCTTTGTTTACAGTGGATTTACTCGGCAGATAAGGAGCCCATCTGAGGACCTCTGAAAAGGCCCCAGAAGATAAAGTAGAAAAGAATAAGAGGGGAGTGGGCTTTGAAGAGCGCAGATCACACTGGCTAATCCCTGGATGGAGAGGTCTTCCAGAGTTCACCATGTAATGTGTAAATGCCAAACCTGTATCACCAACAGTAGCAGCTATTAGCTCTGGCATTCAGCTGTCAATCAGAGAGAGGCTAACTTCAAATGTTATTTTTACAAATACACAAGCTTGCATCTTATTGCCCAATTCCAAATTATTGAGGCAAAAAAAGACTTTCTGGCAATAGGATTTGGCATTTTATTCCAATTGGAGATATGTCGTTGATTATAATAAAATCCCCCTTTTTTGACTAAAAGAGCAGTAATGTCACTGGCTGATAAAGTCTTCTGTAATGAAGAAAAAAATCTGATTTGCAATTAGTACAATACAGAAGTTTTCAAGATTTCCCTTTTAGTTACTAAAATGCGTTTCCTCCTACCTCATTAGCAGCTATACATAACAAAGGTTCTGATTCTCATTTGCTTTTTCAAAACTCTGGGTATGGGGAGCTGACCCTTCAAGCTTCTACTTAAAATTGCTTCAAAGTTCTTCTCTTTTTTTTTACAGTTCTGAACACATCTATAGGCCCTGTACCTGTTTTTTTTTTATTAATTTTTTTATTACAAATTATGAAAGAGAGAGTGACAATATTTAGGTGAGGTGAGGTTGTTAATTGTGGTCCAAACTCATTCCTAACTTTCCTCACACTTTTCTAACTTCCTAATTCTCCATAGGGATGAGTTATTAAGCACATTTCCCAACTTGCAGGGTCCATTCTCTGGGTTAATGTCACAGCAATGCTAGAAAACTATCCTGCAAGCTCATGAAATTGATCCAAATGCTTTATAATTAGACACTATTACAGTATGAGTTTAGAATATACTGAAGGAGAACAAACCAAATTTCATTACACTACTAGAACAAAATCAGGTTTAGGTCGTTCAGGCTCTGTTATGAATGATTTCTACTTTATCCATTGTTTCCCGCGGTTTCATAATTGCAAATGTACATGTTTGTTCGCTTGTACGCCTCATCCCTGTAAAATCCAACCTTAATGTGATGATGGCGATAACGCTGTGTTATGGTATTTAACACCCGTTATGGCCTGTGCTGCTCCACGCTGCTCTGAGAAGGCCATACAGCTCACTGTGACGCCTCGTGTTTTACAGGGAATCCTTCTGAAGCGAAGTGGCAAATCCCTCAACAAGGAATGGAAGAAGAAATATGTCACACTGTGTGATAACGGCGTGCTCACTTACCACCCCAGTTTACATGTGAGTTGTCGCCTCCCTCCCATCCCATTAACGCCAATGTGCTGCTACTGATATTTATATGTTTTTGTTTTTACATTTACATCTTGTAAATTACTTGGTTGGGCTATTGTGGGACTTTTTCTGCTAGAAAAAAAAAATGTTTTTGATATCAGTGCGTATTTGACCTCCAGGCAGTGCTTAATTTGATCCGGCTTTTGGGGGAACGCATTCCTGGAAATCAGAATTTTTAGCTTTATTGGATCCGGGAAATAAAATACTCCAACAACTTTTAAATATGCAATTATTTTGGGCTGTTCCCCCATAAAATCCACCCAGTACACAAGTGTTCCTGAAAATCTGGATTTACAAATTAAGCACTGCCTCCAGGTCAATGTTTTTCGGGTGACTGGGAGGTTTTCACACTGTTTCCATGGAGAAGACACTCAGAAACCTCAAATAAAGTTGATTGTGGAGCGTCATAAAGGCCACTGTGATGAAAGTTGCCATGCTAACCGCCCATACGGGGTACCTACAAGGTCAAATACACACTAATATCAAGTTTTTTTAGGGGGTGGGGGGTAGGTTTGCATAAAAAGTTTCAGAATCAAGTCAGTATGAAGTCAGATGAAATGATCTATGAAGTAAATCCACAAACATAGCTTGCAACACCAGTGCAAATTAGCAATTTACCTATCCTCCCTGTATGTGATAAGTTGCTTCCAAATGTTTTTTACATGCTAATCTGTTGGCTTGACTGTATTTCTATTATTTTACTTTGTAGAAAAGATCTAATACATTATCTATTGGAGTAGCTGTTGCTCAAATTTATTGCAATTTAAAAACATGGTTAACTGTCAAAAAATGCTTAAAAGTTGTGGGGAAAACACATCAGTATCTGTATATGTTGCCTAGTAACACTGTAATGAGCGCAAGGACATCTGACCATGCGCAGAATTCATTTTTGGACGGATGAGATGTGCAATGACATATGACAAATTTTACATTATATGAAAGGTTGTGTGTGTTGGTTTTTACTGTACTACATTCACTACACAAGACCAAATTGGACATTTATGTATGGTTGTCTTCGTCAAGAGCAGATTGTTTATTTTTTAATGAGGTTTTCTTGTTTCTAGTGATTTCCAGGAATTGACACAGTTTCTAGCAATGGCATGATAGCAATTATGGCCAGCTCTTCCCCTTAGTTTCACCACCAGCGCAATAAACTCAAATCGTCTTCCAAGTCTGTGCCTTTAAAACAGTGGCTAAAGTCACACTTGTCACACGCTCAGTCCGCTCCACTATAGCATATAACTCTGTATTAGCTGTCAGTCCAACCATAGTATTAAGAAAGGCTGTCCCCCGGTGGTCATCGCAGTCCCCCGGTGTGGGCTAATGGAGACATGGCCGCCGAGTGCCCGCCGCGCCCAGACTCCATGCTGGCTTGTATTTATAATGGTTCTCTGTGCTCACCAGCCGAGCCTGAGCGGCCTCCCACATCCATCTCTGTCACGGTCCCGCTGGGCCGCTAATACCTCTTAAACAGTCGGTTGGCTGGCAGCAGACAGCTCCGGAGCCCCGTGCCCCGCGCTCAAAACGTCCTGCCTGTCTGCTCCCTCAGCCCCTCCATCAGTCTCACTCTCACGGGCCGGCTCAGAGGCTTAAATACACCTGCCATTGGCTCGCCACAGACCGCATAGAAAGAGCTACATCTTTAAATATATCAAAGAGAATAGTAACAGTATTTTTGTTTAAATAGTGTGTTTATAGAGTTTGGGAAAATTCACATTTACCATCCAAGTCCGCCATGTTTGTGGGTACTAGCAAACATTGTCCATGGACTAATATTAGCTAGAAACATTATAAAATGTGGAGAAAAGAGCCGTGGAATAGCTCCATTAGCAGCTGAGTCACTGCTGGTAAATACATCCAACACACTGTACAGTCAAAATGATTTTATATTAACGGTAATCAGTATGTTACCTTTTAAACCTCCATTAGATTATTATGGAGAAAACCAGCTGCAAATCCCATAATACTTTGCAATATGACATCACAATCCTGAACTCTATAAGTATTTTGATCTGATGTAATATAAAGAATGGCATAATTATTGACTTAAAATGCAGAGGGAACAGCATAGATCAGTGAGTGTTTTTCAAACTTTTCACAACAAATCCCACTTACAGAACTGTTTGTCTTCTGAGTATCACTAGATCTACAGCAGGTGTATGAAAGGACTATGCCACATCCAGACGAGAACTAGTCCAGGTCTGAAGTAGGACTGAACCAACTAGTTCTATGTCAGAAAAAGATGACAAAAACATGGCTAAATTGGTTTGTAAATGATCAAATATTAGAGCTGTAGAGGGGCCTGCCTGAAGGAGCCTCCATTGCACCATAGTTTTAAACACTGGCATAATGCAGCCGACTTTAAAATACTGTATATGCCGATAATACCGTACAGGGAAATTTGGATAACGTTACATCTCTCCAATCATTTGACAAGACTGTAGGAATCCTGTTTCTTGTTGTGTCGGAGCTGACCCAATCAGATACGATATACTGAATGAATTAATGCTAAATCTAGGGCTACACAATATATTGCTAAATCATAATCATGACCACACTGTTGGGTGACTCAATATCCATCACAAGAAGCTACTGTATATAGCATCTAACAGTGATTTACAGGTCCTTAAATAAAAATGCACGGTAACTTAAAAAATTAAGAAGTTTCTTTATAGTCATGAATTTCCTAATTTAGTATCATTTTACCCTTGTTTTGGTCCTGAATTAGCATTTTACATTTAGCATTTGGTTTTGTAAAATATGGCAATAATATGGTGATCGCAATATTCAAAACCACCGGTTCTCTTAAGGAGCGTTCACACGTGGCGCGGCAACCAATCAGAGAGGCTCGCTCTAGTGACGCAATGACGCATTTCACGTACCGGGATGAATCCAGGAAGAAGCAGGAAAACAATGGAGGAGCAGCTATCAGAATCAGAATCACAATAGAATTTATTGCCATTGTCAATGAATACAATTCAGAGAATTACAAACACAGACTAGGAACTTTCTTCGGTGAACTCGCGCAGGCGCACGTGAACACCAAGGCACCATTTGCGTCGCAGTTCCCTCGTCGTAACATCAAATTTACGGCATTTACATCCTGTCTATGCTCTCACATGAATCACACTGCCATTTTAGCCCACTATGGGTTAAACACCTCCCTGAGATGAGGGAAATATTGTCTCTCTGTCGTGGTTGCGCCCAGAGTGTAGGAGAGTGGGATCTGCCTTTGTCGGTAACAGAGAAGCCCCTCCCAACACACGTCCCGAGCGTCTTTGACAATTGTCACCAGCGTCTCTTAAAATACTCAAGTGTCCAAATCTGGCGTTTAGAGCATTTTTGCTATCCAAAAAGCCTTTGGTCTGAACGTACCTCAAATATTTACCTCCCAAGCACCACTAAGCTGAAATATGGAATCAGGACTAAACCAGGTTTAAAAAGGATCTAATATAGACCTACTGTAAATGAGAAATCAGAAAACAAGCTTAACTTAAATGCCTTACTAAGGAATAAATTATATTTAATTAAAATTAATAGAGTTTCAAATTGCAGAAGATCCTGAGTAACACCTGAACAAGCCCACGTGCCAACAATGGTACTTGTTCCACAGTTTGAGAACCACTGTTCTAGACCTTATTTCCAAATGATTTTGCATATTGTTCATCCTGATCTAATAATGTCCAGTTTATTTCCAATCACTTTAAATTCTGTAATTGTGAGTCCATGACAAAAGCAGAGGCCATTTGGTGCTCTTTCAACCGCTAAGTATAATTCTTCCATTGTGCTGTGCGTGAAGTGGTGCATTTATGAACTTAACAGGCTTCAAATATTATCTCTCACATAATTAGACGGCTCAAAGTTTGAAGGCATAGTTGGAGACGTGGCCCTTGTTGCCCTGACAGTGTGTTAGCACTTTAATTTACATGCGGTTATTAGCGGAGCAGCACTGCACTATAGTGATGTATGTAATTGAGTGAACGGCCTATCTCTCGATCATTACGGCTATTACAGGTCATCGGGGCAATCTCGGGATCTATGAATCTGTTGACTTACTGAGAGGAGGTGAAATCAGCCAGACAGTTACATTAGCGCGCTAACAGCTCCAGCTCATTTAGGTGAGGAAGAGAGAAAAAATCGAGAGAAGAGAAAGAGGGATCTTGGGAAGGAGGGAAAGAGCGGAAAGGGAGGGAGGCAGGCTGAGAGTGGAACCTTTAATTTCGCAGCCAGCCAAGCCATCCACACAATCACCTTCTGTTAATTCTATCTGCTACATCAATTAAATTGTTTGTAGAAACTAATTGAATGTGGCTTAATCACACATCTTAATAGCTTTGCACGCTTCGATCTGGCTGTTAATTCCAGCAATAAAATGAAATGAGAGCGCTCACTGGGTAATTAGCGAGGAGGCTTGGGAGAGAAATGAGTGCTTTATGACACGGTAGTAAAGCGGAGGAGCCGGTGGGGGGACAGCCACGGCCGAACCCGCAAATGTTTAGGTGTTTTTTTTTTTTCTGCTGAGCCCAATGATTTTCACCTTGGCTTCCCACGTTTGGGCGGTAGTCACTTAAAACCAAATCAAATAGCCAAATCGGGGGAGAATGAGATTGCATGCCTTCATTAAGTCCAACATCTCGTTATTTGGAGTGACTGTGTTGACCGTAAATACATTTTTCTGTGCTCACATGGTCTTACGTTGAAGTCTACAGTTGGTTTGGAATAATCTGGTTGTCCTCTACTGAAATTAACTGGTTTCTGTGAATTAAAGATGGAATTTAGATGGAAAAAATCCTCTGTTCTCACTGGGCTCTGTTGTTTGGTACAGGATTATATGCAGAACGTTCATGGGAAGGAGATCGACCTGCTGAGAACGACGGTGAAGGTTCCTGGGAAGCGACCGCCCAGAGCAGTAGCCACTGTAGCCCCCACCGCCAGCCCCAAAACCAACGGGCTCACCAAGGACCGCAGCGGCCTGCAGCTGGGCATAGGAAACACAGGTACAGACCGGTCATGTTCAGTCAATATAAGGATTCATCACCATTAAGGGCATGCTAGAGTAATAGAAAATTAGACAGTTATAGGTTGACGCGTTTCAACCAACACGGTCTTCTGCAAAAGCATGTGACCAGGGAGAGAAACAGTTTTTGAAAGAAATTTCTATAAACAAGATGGACAAATGTGATACTTGATCATTATTTGATAGTGATTGGATTCACAAAACTGCCATATTATTCTAATGAAAGTCCTTTCTACTGGCCAACATCATGCACATGTTTTTGAATATTGTCACCACTTTTGGACACCTTTTATGAGAAATGAATTAGACCTCAGGTCATATGTGATGAGAAAGACGTTGAACTTTGTCACAGTTTTTTTTAAAATGTGGATTGGCCCAGGAATGAGAGAAATTAGTAATAAACTAAGGGTGTATTCACACCAGGAAAGTCCTTTGGTCCGGACCAAAAGCAGACTTTATTTTTTTCGTTTGGTGCGGTTCCTATTTTTAACTATATTTTGTAAACACATCCACGTGTGTGACCGGTGCTCCCATTGGACTGAAATGACTAGGGCTGGTCAAACCAGGGACATTTGTCTTTTTCCTCTCCCAAACCCCCACTCCTTAAACATGCTGAACACGGCCGCATTGTTTGTAGCATAGTATTAGCGTTAGCAGGGGCGAATGTTTCCTACGGTGGCTTGTTAAGCCCAAAAAGGCGCATGTATCCTGGAGTTGGTTCGGATCGAGGCTGTTTGTATTCACACCTGAAGTGAACCGCACCAGAGTCCGTTTGGAAGGGGACCGAGACCACCTGAAAAAGTGGGTCTCGGTCCGGTTTCTGATCCGCACCAGGATTCGTTTGTTTGTATTCACACCTGCATGAAAGGTCCGGACCAGCGTTGGAAATGAACCCTAGCCCGTTTAAAGTGGACCAAACAGTGATCAGACCAGAGCCGTCGTAACACAACACACACAACAGGAGTATCTCATAAGATTATCTTAGGATAATCGGGACGTCCTTGCGATTGTCGGAGGGAAGAATCGGGGCTAAAATCGGGCTCAAAATCCTGTCGTGTGAACCAGGCATTAGACTAGAAATCTGCATTTTGACAGTTACCATAGTTAACAGCATCCAGATGCCCTCCACCTCAATTTTAAACTATAGGCTCTTTAAAATGTTGTAATGTGAACGCAACCAATTGAAGATATTTTATGATTTAAGCTGCTACACTGTGGATCATTTGAGGGCATTTGTTGCAAAGTCAAGAGCAGCAAACCTACCAGCGATTACAAACACGCTCCTAATGCTCAGCTAGACACAAAAATGCTAAATTGGTAATGGGTTATCAAAATAAAGCATCTTGAAGAGGCACAAAAACACTATACACACACACTAAAATGTATGGTTATGACTAAAGGCCCTTGTGGACAATCTTCTTTTTGCCCCTTTGTTTTTGAAAAGCAGTATTTTGTGAAGAAATTATATTGGTGCTTCCGGGATGTATCGTACAGTATTATGAACCATTCTTATTGCTTTGTGAGAGCCAGAAACAAGCTGGGGTCATGACAGTTTAAACTTAGTATATTTTAAAACATAGGATAAGTACATATGTCAAAATCAATCAATCAATCAAAACTGTATTTATAAAGCGCTTTTCATACAAAATGCAGCTCAAAGCGCTTTACAGATTAGAAACACACAAGACAGATCATTCAATTACACCCCCACCCAGAATTGTCACACACATCAGTATTCGCACGCTCATCCGAATGCGCACGCACAGACGCACGGACACACGGACATACACAGTGTTGGTTAATGGTTTTAGTACAACTTTTTGGATACACATTGGATGGATTTAGGGCAGCAGTCCAAACCCCACTAATCCAAAGCTCAGTGGTTTAACTCTGTCACTGAAAATGTATACTATAGTTGTCATTGCAATTTCATACACACCTTTATTATACATTGAAAACTTGGTTAGCAAAGTATGATTTGTATTTATTTATTATGGGTAATGAGTTGTTTACTAAATGCCAAATGAAATGTTAATTTCAAATACACATTTGGTATCCGTCATCCATAGGCGTTGAAGATAAAATGGATGTCACATGTCACGCGCTAAATGGAATAATTACTATCTCAGGTACTGCACATAATGGCCACACAATGATCCCTTTATTACTGTATTCATTTCCTAAATCCTCAGTTTGCAATTAATCATAAAAATGGCTCCCAACAGCTTAATTATTCCATACGTTGCATCAGTGCTGATTAGCCTCCTTGCTGTATACACAATGACGAGCTAATGAGCAGACATGAGAAATCTATTACAGCTTCCGCAATCTCCGAATGGGGAATTCGGCATTTACATGTTTTACACGCTCCTTTGTCTGCGCTTCTGTTTATTACACTGGCCGAATTATCCGGGTTATTATGGGCCAAGTCCAATCACCCATGTTGACATGTGACCGATGTAGTCTTGATGCTAGCTGTCATTACCTCAAAAAACATGTGCCTTTACCATTATTAGGGGTTCTCCATACAGCACAGTGCAACTAGTCCACTAGTCAGAATGGAGTTCATGGCCTCACTCTACTCAGGTCTAGGGATGCACAATTTAGATTAAAAACGTAATTGCGATTAGAAATAAAGGTCAAAACAGACAATAGCTGCTCTGGCCTCATGAGTGAGCTGTAGCAGTGCACAGCGCTTTCATAAAGAGAGCATACACAGCAGTATTGGGAGGAGAGGATCAACAAAACGACAAGATAAAGTTCCATATCTGACCAGTGAGCTTAAAGGCACTATACCAGATTATTTTTATTACAAGAAATGAAAGAGGAGCAAATAAATTAAACTGGTAGAAGCAAATTTCACAACTAGCAGGGTCACATTTTAGCATTATTCACAGAAATGCAAGAAAAGTAGGTTCAGGTTTCTTTATTAGTACCCGTAGGTAAATTTGATTGTTTGGATGTTGTAAGTAACTTACAAAATTTTGAAAAGTTCAAAAATGATTTAAATTTAGATTAGTATTATGTCTGAGTTTACAATATAATAAAGGAGGGCAAAAATCAGGTATAGCACCTTCAAGTCAGCTGGCTGTACAAGTATTACTGTATTAGCCATTTTACGCAGTCCCCAAGAAAACTTTATGCAGGTTGCACAGTGTACGACACAGTGTAGCACAGATTTGTGCTACACAGTTGAGCATCCAAACTTGTTCTCCAAGGACGTGAGACTCGATAATTCTGATTGGCGAACATGACTATCTCTCAAATTCTGGAGACGCCGGGAAGAAAGAAAGGGCAAAAAAACTTTTGCGGTTAGTTTACCACACAAGAAAAACCTCAATATGTGATATAGGTTAATTGTGCAGTACTGTGTAGTAAAGGGCAATCCTACGGAAGAAATATGACACATGCAACACACAAGACCCTTGAAAGTATTGAGGCAATTAGGCGAACACTGCCTTTTGATGTAATTTATGAACTTAGTCAGAGTAATCATTCAGAAATTATAGGTGAAAGAAGCTGCTAAAAGACAAACAATGAAAGTACTGTAAATTAATGTGGGTCATGTTATGCTAACAGCGGCAGTCTGTGAAAATGACCTCTTTACTCGCGTTATGCTCAAGGCTGTGGGAGGTGGGCCCATTGTGGATAATTTGTGCAGTGTATATGAATAAGAACTAAGCATATTAAAATTAATTTTAGAGGAACATCTTGGGACTCGGCGTCCCCTAAGTAAAATATGTTCCCACAAATATGAATATGTGCATGACATGCTGGTTTCAGAAGGCTGTGCTCTCTCTCTCCTCTGACCAATCAGAGGCCAGCAGTCTGTTTAGGTCAGGTTAGTATGAGCACAGGCTTCGCGGGACACCATTCCAAAATAAGGGCTGATTGGCTCTAGTCTGACATGCTGGTAGGGCTGAAACAACTAAGCGATTATTAAAATAATCGTCAACTATTTTTGTAACCGATTAATCGTTTTCTAGACAGAATTGTCTGATTTTTCACTCACACACAGCCAGAATTACAATAAAAGTTACTATTTTTGATGAAAAGCCTTTCTCTTTAAATACAGATCTGAGGAAAACATGTCCAAATGTAATATTTACATGATTTGAAAGTTATGTATGTAGTGCAGTTAGGGATGGGAATTGATAAGGTGTTATTGATATCAAAGCCATCAATAATTTTGCCTATTGATTCAATTCTTTATGGATTCTCTTATTGATGCCTGACTTGTCTGTGTGTTGTAGTAAAAGCAAGGAATGCTTTTGATAAAGTATATCAGAAACAGAAACTGCTTCATTTTTTTTCAAGAAAAATGATTTCTTTAAGTTCACCAAAATACTGTGGCTCATGGTGGTACAAAAGTTAAGTTTTAAAAATACAATTTACTACTATAAATAAGTATCCAAGGATACATACAAACATAAACTTGCCGATGGGGAGCGAGGGCGCATCAGTCTAAAACGAGACCAGTCACAAGAACCTGGCAGCAGAACATCCGAGTAATAGTGATGTTTTCTCTTTAGTTGAGATCACGGAGAAGCCTCTCCGTGTTTCAGATAACAGTATTGGTATCTTTAAAAGATACACCCAATTTTCAAACACAAAATGTATTATAAGGCGATTCAGTGGGCGTTCATTTCCTACTGGACATTCACGCGTGATCATTTCCGACAGTATTCTCGTAGTAAAAAGCTTATATCGCTTACTTTGTCTTGTCTTCATACAAAGAATTCTTCCTTAGAAGTCCCAATATGTCCCTTTCTGTCGTTGCCACAAGCCGCAGGAGCCTCCGCGATTTCCCCAGGTAAGATGCTCCAGGTCCCGCAGACGGACTTGGTCCAAGCCGATCGAAAACATGACATTTACGTTTATCTCGTTTTGTAAAATAAAGCCCCGCTTTAGACGCTACTTCCTCTATGTTTGTTTTCTTTCTTCAACTCAACTCTGAGAACTGCGTCATGACGCAACGCACGCAGTAGCTCCGCCGCTGCGCGTCCCAAAAGGGGAAAAAAGAGTGTTTTCAGAGCTGGAGCATCGATAAGAGGGAAGTAGACATATGGTTCCGATGCTTTTGCCGAACAGAACCGGGCCTACTTGTAGAACCAGTTCTCGATTCCCATCCCTAAGTGCAGCCTTCAGTAGTTCAATCTCAGTCACTGAATTCCGGATGTTCTTAGCTTTCAAATGATGAATGTCATGTTCACATGTCCAAACACTAAAAGTCTTCTACAAACATTATCTTTAACTATTCTCTATCAAAAGGCCACCAACCAGTGTTTCTTTAGCTTCATGAAGTTAAACGTTTGTAAAAAATACAATTTGCACGCGCTTTTCTCTGCTGATTAATCGCAAAAATAATCTGCCAATTAATCGAGTACCAAAATAATCTTTAGTTGCAGCCGTACATGCTGGCACCATGCCGAAATGCATCAAAACAAGGGCACATGGGCATCGCGCTGCACAAGTGGGGTCAGCGGCCAGACCTGACTCATAAATCTTCTGAGAGCGAGACATGACCAGCTTGACTTGAGATGTAGGTGCTTTGCTTTGACGACAGGCAGCTGAACATGACCCTAACACCGCTGGTGTTTATTAATGTTTTTAGTTTTATCAGTTTTCTCTCACAGCAACATATAACCAGAGATATTGGCCTATACTATTACTTTTCATATTAAAGTAGAAGTCCGTAATATTGCTAAAGGAGGAGAGAGCGAATTTGAAAAGTAAACTACCTCCTTCCCCCTCCCCTCCAGATTGAACCTGAAAGCCGCTCCTCTGTTGTCTGCAAATGGAGGGACTTTAGAAAGAATATTGTATTTAACATCAAAATTCAGGCCGTGGATGTCAAGTGTGCACGTTTTATTTAATTTGTAATACATTTAGACTTACAGACCATCACTTGAATGCAACATATATTTACATAAACAATTTCAAAAGAGTTATGGAGTATATTATCAGTGTCGATTTAGTAGGTAATTGTATTTGTCGACAGTGACAATGACCTAATTATTTCTGCGGTGTGGAGTGGCTTTTTTCAGCGCTATTAAAATAGCTTGTGTCAGATCGCTGCAGGCTGGGAGAGTCTGGCACCCGAACACAGGGGAAGCCCCGATTGGATGTAGGGGTTAGAATTAAGAGTAATTAATACTAATTAGCAAAGTGGTCCCTGGAGGCAGCCACAGTAAAATGGTTTGCATCTCTCAGGCTAATCGCTAACTGGCTCTGAGTGGGTCCGGTGCCAAATACAGGTCAGCGGGGACACTGTGCACCATCCGGCCAGGTTAGAGAGGATACCAGCCTGTGCCCTGTCTTTGTGAACGGGCTAATCATTCACAGGCAGAAAGATGTAAGAGTTTATCAACCAGGGACACTGGATAGAGGTTGTTCCATCCAAAAATGTGCTAACCTTGAGCTTTGAGTGTCTGAGAGTCAGAGGGTCATCAGAGCATTTAAGCAGTTTGGAAAAACAGAGCCAAGCATTTTTTAGCCAAACACCAGCTGCTTTTTTGTAGTCCTCTACCACTCCAGTGTTGCCATCCATTTGTACATCAGGGAACAATGTGCGGTAGATTCGCCTTAATCTCCGCTTAGAAAAAGAAAGGTTACAAATCACATCAGGTCCCTCTCGGGGTGGAGGACCCTCTTCTGATTATACCATCGGGATTTTGATTTCATTAGACATGCAATTGATGAAAGGAACAAAGGGGTAATTTTTCATTCATGTCGTCCAAATCACAAGCCTTGTCTTTGCCTTTAGTAATTCATTCATCCCTTAGATCTGAAGACCTTTATAATCACTGGGAGAAGAGGGATAGTGGGGAAGAGCAGGAGGGAGGTGAGCAGGAGACAGGAGTGAGTGAGCATGCGCTTCCATCGTTCTCTAATTCTTCGGCTGGGTGCTGAGCGGAACCGCTTTAAATATGATCGTCCTGTTAACGCGCATCCCGCCGTGTCACCCGCGACAGATACATTGTATCACAGTATTAATGGGCCCAGTCACTTTTAATCAATCCTGCAGTGAGAGGAGAGGTGCGGGGTTCTGCCTCATCTTTAATCCCTGCTACAGCTCGCATTTACGGCTCTAATTTATAGAGAAGCAGCAGTGAACTGGAGCTGCAGTGACTTTGTGCCAATACTTGGACAACAGGAGAACAAAGTAGCCACTGATACTGGCTGTGTATCAAGCATTGCAAATGTCTTATAAATGCGTTGTCACCAATACTAAAAGGCGTAGACTTCCATTCAAATCAAAGGTTACTCCTTGCATGTTTTGACCATACAATACTAGATCCATTGCTCCTTTTGGAATATGGAAGGATCGATCCCAACAGTATTATATTGTAACTTACCCCTGTCCTTGTTAAACCACACTTAGTCTGATTGTCAGACCTCATATGCAGAACACTGAAGCTGTCATCAAGTTTCAAATGAAAACTAATTTCAAAGACAAATTGTTCAAAGACAAAATGACCAACAGAAATAGATGAAAGTAAATGAATGTGACGCTCACAGAGGCTGTAATGAAACGCGTACAGGCGTAAACACAAATGGCGGATGGCTGTGGCGGGGGGCGGAGGGGTCGGGGGGCTGCTGGATTACACAGCCACAGATGATGATGATGGTGGTGATGATGTGGCGCCTGGCCCCACATTAGCATGAATGCTTCATTATCCCACTACTTGTACATAATGGCAACAACTCCACGGAGGGGTCAGGCCTCGTCACGGCTCATCAGCCCACTGACGGCCCGGCCTAAAGAGAAATGAGGAGCAAGGCACGCCGCTCCCCGCTAATCCATCGCCTCTACTTAACACCGGATGGAGCCCAATGTCTTTTAGACTGTCTTTGGAGATGCAAATGGGATGCATGTTTGTTGGAAAGTACATTTAAATGCCAATTGAATAATATAATATAAGAATAATAAGAGTATCAGAGAATATTGAAATACTGGAGAATGTGAAGTGTGCACTGGGACTAAAAGTGGACTTAAAATGGTGTCTGCGCTGTCATAGTCATCTCTGTTCTGGAGGTCACAGCTTTGAATCACCCATGGCGCACAAACAATCTTTGCATATCTGTCCCAAGCTAAGTTTTGTCAAGGACATCCAGCTTTCAACCTGCCAAAATACTAAAAAATATTCTCTGAGAGACTATCTTGATTCCCTCATACAACCCTCTATATTCCAGGGAATAAAAAAGCAGGTTCCTCGCTCAAGGTTTGACCGGTGATTTCCAGGGTCTATTTCATTAAGCCTTGTAAACTATTAAAAGAATAATTATAAGAATGTGAATTAAAGGAATATTGCACTCTGATGGTCTCGTGGAACAGTTTAAAGTTATGTCATGTCGCTAATCTAACGATACATATTTCATAACTGTTCATACTAAAATGATTGTTATAATGACTAAGGATGTACCTTTCAAGTTTGACTTGTTTCTTTCTTAATAAAAAAGTAGTTAGATAACAACTAGGTAACTTCTATTGATACTTAAAATTCAACAATCACCTCTAATTGTCAAATTGCATGCTAATGATGAATGAATTATACATGGCTGTACCCATTAGTCCCCAGAGACCACTTGTGCATAAAGGGGAGGATAATGTAATTACACTGAAGCAATAATCAGCTTGTGGCATTAGAAAGAGCACGCCATTATGGCTCCAGCCAGGACACTAGCTCAATGCTATTGGCTTCCCCATGGAGACTATAGTTGCTTTATGTAAAAGTCGACCATATACTACGTTTGATACTCTTGTCAGAGCTGACGTAAAAGTACTCACTAGTTATCTTTTTTATGGAGGAATCAGAAATCACCAATGGTGTGTTTTGTTTCTCACCCTGCTGGTTTTGTTCTACTGATGCATAGGCTGGTTCAGGTGTTACTCATTTTTGGGGGAGAATGCATCCCTCTCAAGCCAACTACGTAGAAATGCAAAAAAAAATATTTTGCATTATTGTGAAAAACTGGAATTGTTGCATGAAGAGTCCTCTCATGTGTTTCCAAATGTACCAATTATTCACATTAAGCCTGAACAAACTGAAAAGATTTAAATGCTTTTAGTGAGGTCTAAATTATATTGTATCCTTTCTATGCTCTTTAAAAAATGTCATTGGTTTTGTATGAAAACATATTTCAGATTTTTACTTAATTTAAGACCTCTTAATGGTAATCCTTAGATAGTTTTTCCAAGCTCATATCTTTTCATTCATCACTTGTAGAAAAACAAAGTTTTCCATTTCCTCCCGCTCCCTCTCTCTCCCCCTCCGCCGCTGCTCTGATTTCAGCATGCTAATTTAGTCTCGGCTCCTCAGCGTGATTCCCTCGCTCTCACTCTCGTTCGTGCTGCGACTGTGCTCCCTCCCCTCTGGGAGCGCAAGATTAATATTCCTGGGCCCAACAAGATAATTACTGATACTAATTAGACATGATTATGTGAATTTGATACACTTATTACTCTAGATAATGAGTAGGACATATTATCCTAACAAGCACCCGTGCCGCTTAGTTTACTTTACACACGACCCACACTATATTTTCTCTTGGTGTCACCTCAATCTCAAACTGCTGTTCTCCTGTAATTATTGGATGAAAAGGGCCTTGATGTGATACCTGGAATTAGCAAATTTAACCAAATTAAACACTTAGAAAATATTTTAAAAAAAGGGGACAACACATGACCTTTGTGTCAAATGTTTGGTTTTCTACTTTTTCATTGTTTTAACATATGATATGATATTGTGGTTAGCAATGTCTGATTAACACTTAAAACTGCATCAATTTTAAATGATATACTTTGAAATATTTTCCATTCACTAATTGTACATGTGTTCAGACCCAGGGATACATTATACATTATACTCATTGCTGACGAGGCTATTCACTGTTCACCTGGACCATGACTTTACAAACTTTAATTTGAGCTAAATAACCACGAGAACGCCTATTGTTGACCTTGAGAAAGACCCATGAAGCGCACGTTTCCTTTGACAACCTTCCGGTGTTGCGCTCGAACGCGGCTTTGAGCAAATGGATGAGTTTTAGGAAGTATCGCAACAACTGCTCGCACGCAGGAGGGAGGGACCCCATGCGGTGCGGCCTAGCCCATGAATTAGTAAAGGGAGCCAGGCGTCCGTGGCTCGGCTGATTGGAAGTCAGGGGGAGAACGCCTGCTGACGCCGTGGAGATGGATGTGGCAGTCAGAGGGATGAGGCGAGATAATTAGCGTTCAGAGTGTATCTTGTTAATTAAGGGCTAATTAGAGGCATTGGCGGCGGAGACGAGAGGGGAGTGTATGCGTGGGATGCCTTGGTGGAAGCGGAAAGCAAATTACATCATGGTGGCTTTTATATTTCATTTTTTTTCAGAGATGTTTTATTGAACTATATCCTGATTTGTCTGCGTTTTGTTTTGTCTTGTAGGAGCGCCCCATTCGAACAGCAGCTCATCCCTGACGGGCGGAGTGGTGTTTGGGAAGGACGGGATGCACCAGCGCTCGTTCTCCGTGTCCAGCGCTGACCAGTGGAACGAAGCCATCAACACCAGTACGACCAGTGGGGCATGTAAGAGCAGCACTTCACGCCAACTCCATGTCATTCAAAGCAACCGTTTAGCGCAAGAAGAACGGTTTGGGAGGAGTCTGGTCAGTCCAAAAAATTATAAATAATCCGTAATGCTGTAATTACAAGAAGTTTGATTTGTTTTAAAATTCTACAATATAATGGCTCTATATGCAAAACTTTAAACCATTAGTTTTGGGTCCAAACTTATTCCCAACATCTTCAACACATCCTAAACATCCCAATTCTTCACAGGGAGTTTATAAGCACATTTCATAACTTCCAGGCTCACTTTTAAGGGTCACTGTCCCTGTTATTGTTTTCTTCGGCAATTTTCAGCGGATGTTTGGGCGAACGGTAGGAAACAGCTGATGCATTCAGACGTGTAGCGCTGTTTATGTAAATCACAGATCTGATACAACGCCAAGGAAGCAATGCTCTGTTTGTGAGCAATGTTTTTGCCGATAATTGAACTATTATTTACTATTATTATTTATTTAAAATATTCATGATGCCTACCAAAGCCCCGGACGTGACGACATAGCGATCGCTCGTTTTTATAATTAATTACATGGACACTTGTTCTTTTTTCACAGACACCTGCATATTCAATATACTGAATGAGGAATAAGAAACCACCATCATTTTTGGGGTTCTTAAAGCCATAATTAAGGCGCATTCCAGGTAATATGAGCAACTAAACTGCTGTAAAACTGAAAACATAAACAAACATGACACTAATGCCAAACCTGCTCCTAATGCTTTACACCAACCATGTTTATGCAATTATTTTTATCAAAATACCTCATGACCCAATGTATTTAAACCTCATGCTTGGCTACCTGTAGTCAAGCAAACTAGAAACATCCCCATAGAGGGGAGATGATGTCCCGCTCCCAGCTAAAAAGTTATGAATAAGATCTGAGGAAATGTGAAGATGTATGTTCATATAGATATTTTACAACAATAAAACCCATATAATTAAACAAATGCTTGTAACAAAAAGACACAGGGATACAAGACTGAACCATATTGATTTACAACTACATAATGTAACTTCATAGACACCACTGGCTGCTTTTAAATGTTCCAGACTTAAATACTGTCCCTTCTACCTCACACTCACTCACTCACATGCTCTTAAGTGTATGGCTCTAGAGGTGATGGAGATGCCATTTCCACTCTCTGTCAGGCAGGTGGAACAGGCTCATTTTCATAATTAGGTGATCAGGCCTGTGATCGGCGTGACCTTTTAGGGGTTTTTACATGCTCCGAGTCTTGTCGCTGGCGCCTGTGCGATCACGAGAGAGCGGGGTGCGTTGAAGGTTAACACACCGCCATCCATGCATCTCCCGTCCGTGTCACCCTGTCACTGTACTTGAAGTCAAGTAAAATAATATATTCCCCATTCCCTCCCCGTCCCGTCATACACCCCCCCCCCCCCCCCCCCCCCCCCCCTCCCCCCCCCCGCAAAAAAAAAA
>OMNZ01010481.1:9376-33078 GCA_900303255.1 Lesueurigobius sanzi | reverse complement strand
GTTTCCGAATTTTCAATAGCCTCTTTTATCCAGCGCCGATATTTGTTGTCCTCAGTACCGATGATTTTGGCTTCTCTTTTGAAACAAACATTAATTTTCTCAGAGTCCTGTATTTCAGCTGAAGTGAGTTTTTCTTTGCTCCTGAACAATTTTCCTGGCAGTTGTTGAAGGTCATGTAAAAGTTAAATCAGGGATCTGAGTAGTTTCTGCTTCATTATGATTTCAAAAGAGTAAGCTCAGTTCTTTGGCAATAAATGGCTTTGCACAACCACTAACAACAAGTGAATTTCTTTTTTTGTGTGTTTTCATCCATATTCTATGAAAAATGGCCGAAAGATTACAAGTGGATGTAAACTTATGAGCACAACTGTATATCACAAACCAAAAGAGAACTTTTTGTTAACAGTTTTGTTGTGTGTTGTATTGTATTTTTTAATGTTACTTTTGAATGAAATAAAATTGAGAAAGAAAAATAACTATTCTATATGGAGCTTTACTCAGAGACATTCCCTCATCGATTGATACATATTGTAACTATAACATGATCACATTAACTTTTGTGCTTACGAGTTTGAAATGAGCTGATACCAATGATTAGACTCTCACTAAAGACCCATAAACTACGTCACTAGAGAATACTTCAGGGTTTTCCCTTTTCCAGTGTGGATGCAGATTTGAGCTGATAGGTGTGGATAGCCGTAGTCCTTCTCCTTTGTGAGCCCCGGAGGACAGACGATGATTGGGGTTGACACTGTGTCCAGGAGCCTTTTATTTGCTCTTTTTCAGTAGAAAGAATGAGAGTCTTTTTTTGTGAAACAGACCCCCCTCCTCGTCCCCCCTCTCTGCACTCTTTGGCTGGAGCTGGACTGTTCACTTTCCACTCTCTGCACAGTTACGTAGCGTCTATAATTCTGCCGATTATTCAACAGTATCCACAATGATCGCAATAAAAAGGTGAAATAAAAAGATAATACTCCTTAAGACAAGTTTCAGTGTATATTATGAGTCAAAACAAATGAACAAAGCTGGGTTTGTGTGAGTTAAAGCCGATATTTCACCACAAAACAGGCAACTTTCTCATGGTTGGGTTATAGACTCTGTCCCAAAATATGAAAAAAACTTAAAAATCAAAGGTCTATAAGAAAATCCAGCTGATTGGACTACTATTTCCACTACCTGCAAGTTTTAACTCCCCATTGTTTAGTGTCTTTGCAGAAAATGGTGTCCATTTCTCATCTTCAGATCTTTCAACAAACATGAATCAACTTCGGGGATTACCGCAACCAACAATTGCGCTGCGGCTAATGAAACACGCCAACTATCTTGATCTCTCCTAAAAACCTCAATGAAAAAATGTCCGTCTCCCAAAGAAATCCCCCAAATCTCATTGTTGGGCAAATCCTGTTTTAAAGGCAAAGTGTTACTCTGCGTTTTGAAGACTTTGGGCTAAGCCAGAAGCTCCTCGCGTCTCGCCGCCACTTTGCCCGCGTCTTTTTGATCGCAGCAAATCCGCGTTGTCAATGGCCATCTTTTCTCACGCGGCCCCCTCAGTGTTTACCCGTCATCGGACAATGGCTGGTTACTGGCAATTAAGCAGCGTTTTGCCAAGGATCTGTGCCACTGACTGCTCCTATAATGGCATTACTGTTGGGGATGATTCAAGGTTTCAATAGTCAACAGGATTTTGGGACTCGCCAGGAAAAGGGGAGGGGGGGAGTGCTTCGTCGAATTAAACATATTACATGATTTAGCCCCGAAAGCTTATGATTCAAGGTTTGCAGATTAGGAGGTTTGTAAAGATGGAGGGGGAAAGGGAAAAAAGTAAGGCCCAAAGGGACGTGGCTCGTCCCAAAAGCAGAGTGTCACTTGTGTTGACAATATGGAATGATAAACTAAGCTTATGTCATTATGTTATGCTACAATGGCATTAAAGTGGACATTTTACGCATAATCGAGGCTTTCAACATTCCTTTGGTGTTGATATTTTACGTTTGAAGATTCGAAATTATAGAAAAGACGACGATGTGTGAGAAATTGAATTGGCCTGGAGTGCCCTCTGCAGACAGCGCTGGGAATGATACATAAGAAAACAAGCTTTTTGAGTGCAGAATGGGTCAAATGATGGATTGTGTCACACCTGATCCTTCAATCCGGCCCACAAATCATGACCAAGCCTGATATGCATTGGTTAAAATGTGTATCAGAACAGGCTTCTTGTTGAAATGGCACACATCGCCAGAGATGATGTCTGATTTATGGGACATTACATCTGGTTGTGAAATTTCATTTGTGTGTGACTTATTTTGATCATTCTTGATATTGATTTGTTTTTGTCCATACCGACTTCACAATTTAACAATTCCACCTCAATAACTAACATTTTATCGTGGGACAGAGCTTGCATTAAGGTTCCAGACTAAATCCAGGTGTAGGGAAAGGTTTAAATCGCTCTTAAAATGAACCTAATTGAATGCTTGACTGCACTAGCCATCGATCTGTGGCCTTCAATATGTGGCCCTCAATAGAACAAAGTTGTGACATCACTAACTGTATGTCCCCTTTGATGTTGCTCCTTCTTGAAAACAGAATTTATATACAGTAATTGTGTGGCTGTACAGTAAGCAAAGGATGACAATCAGTGTAGTTTTGTCTCCTTAAAGGAATAGGCCACTATTTTCCACACTGAGATATGTTCTTACCTGAGCTTAGACGAGTTGATGCGCACCCTGTCGGTTTTCTAAGCTGATAAAAAGTGGCACTATTTTGTAAGGCGCAGTAATACGTCCACTCTCAAGCTAGGAGTGAAGATATTACTGCACAGACATCGAAGTGCTCCTGGGGTGTTATTACACTTTAGAAACAGCTTAGAAAATCGTTTAATTTTGTGTACCTACACTTGGATCGTGTAACTGGGTCAGATTTTCATTTACTACACAATTCTAATAGTATTAGATAGTATTAGATGGTTTGGTGCTTGGTAATGGACCATACTGTACTGGCAGGCCTTCATTTAACAGACAGTATGTGTTGTAACGTGAGACTCTTTTACTTTTACACTGCCTAAATACTACACAATCAAAGCAGAAAACGTATATCTTTCCTCTTCATTTTGAAGGTGCCTGGGCCTAGTATGTTGGGCCAAAGATTTAGGGTTTACTGACAGTGACGTCCTGCTACAGGTTAGAACTCATTTTAAACTAAAATAAAAGTGTCTAATGTTAAACAACATTTTGGCTCTTCCTGTGCTTATTTTTTAACTGTTTGTGTGTTATTAGGTATTAAACTCGTTATCATCATTTTAATGCAGCAATCCAGCTCAGTGATTGATTCTCTTTTTTAGTTTGGTCTGTGGAGGAACATCGCTTGATGTTTGACGACAAAATGATGGTTATTGTTGCAGGGCTCCCAAAACTGACCTGCTCCGACCACAGGTTGTGAATCACCATTTTCAGGAGCCAATATGTTGGTCTTGCTGTAATGAAGTTTTTTTTTTATGAAGATTGAATTTTAATTTTGGCTGTCTGGGGAGAATTGTGTAGTAAATGAAAATCTGACCCAACTACTCACAGAAACGTATTTAAATAGGGACAACGTGGAAGAGCTTGGTGGCTTCTAACTTCACACCAATTGTCCCCCAAAGGAATATGCTAGTAGAGGCTAATGCTAACAACATCTTCAGTCTATTACGGAGCTGAGGGCACGCACAAAGACCAGGCTGGGTACGCATCAACTCGTCTAAGCTCAGGTAAGAACATACTGTATCTCAGTGTGGAAAATATTGGCCTAGCTATTCCTTTAAATACAGTGATCTGAGCACCACCAGGGGGCGTACAGTCCAGGAACTTCACAATCATATTATTTTGATACTTCAGCATCACCACATTGCAAATATTGTTCCACACCACAAACCTATACAGTCATTCTGCACATTTACGCCCTTTGCCTTTCTATTGGGGCCGTGCAGCTCCTAAAACAAGGCGGTGCAGCCAAGTCCATTATCTCACAATGAAGGGCTAATTACTGGGCATTCAGCGCACCACAAATCACACGACGACAGACCGCGCATACGCCTGTCCTTCTCTCACCAAAATCTTAATTACTCTTTTATTCTCCCTGATTTTTTAGACCAACTCTGCCCTCCATTTTTGCCGGAGACATTTCGCACATAAAAACAGATGGTAATTGCTTGCTATGGAAATATTGGTTTGCTATGATTAGGAAGGAAGGGGGATTTTTTGGCTGGTTTCGATTTATTTTAGAGGACGGGTTGAGCCGGCGTGGAGAGGGAAATACATTAATTTGCTGTTTGTGACTTGAGTAGGGTGAAGACATTTTTACTGTCCTGCCATCAGCAAGAAGACTGTGCCCATGTCACGGCCTCTTCAGTCCCACCACCAGGGAGAAGATTGTGGAGCCTCAGTCCATGTCAGGTCTAGCTGACTAAAGGAGACCAGAAGTTCCTAGCTCCGTTAAAACTTAAACCGTTTTTCCCCCATTTTAACTTATTATTGGACACAGACTTGTCATGTGTTTGGCATGCTACATGGTTCTATTTTTTTCCTCTCCTTTATATTTTTTTGTCATAGACTTAATATGGGAGCGGCTACAAAAACACCCCTCAACCGCAACATGAGCTTCCTTTAGCCTGCACCGAACGCTATGGGTAAGGCCATTGCCCCATCCACCATTGCAAAGCAGAACCATGCCTGATATGCACTGGTTAAAAATATTGAAATCAATGTTTTCACTGACATAAAGAAAGATAACACATACATGAAAATGTATTTAGGTGATTAGTTCGGAAAGTTTGCCCGTACCTGGTCGGGTTTGCTAACCTGGCATGTGCCAGATTGACATGCGTAGCACTCTGATTTGAGTTCTCCATATTATCAATCTGGGATGGCTCTTGTTCAATCCGCTCATGAAAAGGAGGGACCGTTACAGCAATACTTCAAGATAATTTGGTGAAACACTTGTTAGTACCGACCGTAATTTTGCCGAATCCAGTCGGGAGAACGTCTCATTGCAAATCAATTTTCAAATCAGAAATAGTATGGGCATTTCAGCTAAAACAGAGTCCATTGCAGCATCAAAAAGTAAGTCCTTAGATGTAGTCATGTTTGTTATGCTTCAGCAGGGCGTTTGGAGCAACGTCATACCAACATGTCCTGTCTTAAACCCCAATGCAGGCACATCATTGGTCCACACAAATGGTTGAGTCGAACCGAAGGTTAGTCTTTCAAGATGTATTTTACTGAGTTTGTGAAATATCTAGAAATTTAGCTGATGCAACGATGAGTAGACTCAATCACTGGTACAGCGGTTAGTCTGGATTTTACCTGTATATTGTGTACATAAATACACTGAAAAAAATATCTAGGGATCTAGGGTATTCTGTCAGCAGATTCATTTCGCTCCTGACAATTCCAGGATTCATGAGGCTCAAAATGTGGTGGTTCATGTGGATTGACCACAACTAAGTCCAAAACTTAACCTCATTGAGAGTCTTTGGGGAATGCTGGACAAGGCTTTGCACAGTTGTCCGACGCTCCCATCGATACAAGCTCTTGGTCAAAAACGTAGTGTGGCTTGAATCATCGACTGGACTAGGTTTATTGAGTTGAGGGCGTTTTGCTTTTATCAACAGAAGAGATTTATTCTGAAAGTTAACACTCAATGACATTGCGGAAGCGTCTGTAAACGATGCCACAGTGAGGGTGAGCCATGAGCAAAGCTAAAGGCGGTCCAATACATTAGTGTGATATCTTGATAAACTAATTCAGAATATTTGACATTTGATTTCAATTTGCGTAATTTTGACTGATACAAAAAAGTATTTTTGCACTGAAAAGACCAAACAAAAAAGGCAGATTTTTAACTTACCTGCTCAATTCAATGGGGAATATATGAAGATTTTTATTACTCTGCAAGTGCCATCAGTGTTCTTTGTGTAAACAATTAAACTTTGAAACTATTGCAATTTCAACTTTATGTGCTTTACATTTGATACAACTGACAATAAAACAAATTAAACTGACTTGCACGGAATTGAAATGAATAACCAGGCCACCTCCTTTAAGTTCCTTGGTATTTGGCCTGTGCCTCGATGTCGACCAAATCTTTACGAAAAACGGAAATTGAAATAACTCTTTCACAAAACCGGTCCGTCCCCTCTTTGCACTTTGTCCGAGAGGAAAGCAGCGTCTTTTGGAGAGCGTTTTGGGCCTCGCGATGGACGGACGGGGGGTGAGTCCCAAAAAAATATAAAAAAGGGGGTCCAAAGCAGGTCGGCTGTTCAAAGACTGGCTTCTTGCATTGTTGGTCAGTTGAGGATTAGGGTCCTGTGTGCAGCAAGAATAGCCCCTCTAATTAAAAAGGATAAGGAGTCTGGAGAGGAGAGGGAGGCACGGGAGGAAGCACACCGAGAGAGAGAGAGAGAGAGAGAGAGAGAGAGAGAGAGAGAGAGAGAGAGAGAGAGAGAGGGCAAATTTACCCTGAAAAAAGAAAAGAAAAAGAAAAACTGTTTTCAGTGTCAGTGCTGCAGCCGGCCAGTGGATTCAGGATGGATTAACTTCACACTCCGCCTCTGCAGCTCCATTCTTTTCTTTTCACTTCTCTCTTTCTCTCCCTCTCTTATTCTGTCGCTCTTCCCTCTATATGCACTCTTTTTTGTTCAGAGCCAAATGGGAATGCGCCCCACTTAATTTATAGTCCAAGAGTCCAGCTGAAACATTTGGAAAGTTGGCCCTCAGGAAGCTAATCTTAGCAATGCTGAGGTTTTCAAAGGAATAGAAAGCTTTATTAACTATTGGAACCTTTTTTCATTTGACTTTATTGCAATTGGTCAATATTTATATGTTCTTCAGCTTTTACATTTGTGTAAAAATCTATATAGAAACTGTTTGTGGAGTTCGAATCTATGGTTAGAAGTTGTTAGAGCTACAGAGCCACCAGGCTGGATCAAGATCTAATCACAACTTGGGTCTAAAAGGGTCTGAAATAGATCTTCATTGGACTGAACTCGGTCTAAACTGGGTGTGAACCGTGATCAAACCTGGAAACCACCAGGTATTACTAAAGCAAGTCTAAAATTGCAAATGACCCAGAGTACTATACCTTAAAAATCACAAGTGGCAAATCAACTTTGGAAGAGAGAGTGACATTTTCTTGAAATGAGTACCAACAGATTTGCCCTTGTCATTTCTAAATCACTTTTTGCAGTGAAATTTGTTTTTGTCTAGACTAATATCACAATATGAGTTGCCCCAAACCAGAGGAAAGGTGGTTGTCTTCAGAGGAGATTATCTCAACAACAACAAAAGCCGTTGCAACCTTCCAATTTGAAAAACAAATATACAGTATAACCTTCCATTTGCTTTTATAATGTGTAAATCGGACACTAAATTATTATTACTAAATCATTATTACATAAATGGTGGGACAGGGTTGGGGTCAGGGGGACAAAGGTCTGAACGGCTGTGCAGTTCAACCAAAAGAGGGACAGGTGGTTACCCTATCTATACATAAAGCTGATATGTTTTTTCTATCAGGTCTGCTGAGAAGTTCTGGTCCAAATTTCAGGATCAGCAGGTTTTACACAAAGTTGGCAGGGGACTTGTGATTCTCTAACTGCAACCACAATAATTGTGATGTTGATACAATTGCGACAAATCCTTTGGCCCTTTTGTCATGTACAATCCACACTCTGGTGGCTTTTTTAGACCCTGTTGAATGTTGGCTTATCCCGAACAGACACAGTGAACAGCTTAGTGCTCAGTGTTTGCCGTGATCAGAATGAGAATGGAGGAGTTCTGCTCTGGCCGACAGTAGGTGGGCTGTTTGCGGAGGAGATGCCAGGTTGTGTTTTTGTTTGGCCCTCCCTCGCCCCTCCCCTCTGCCGCTGGGGGGTCCACGCGGAGGGGTCCGTGGGCTCCCGGGGCTGTCCCTTCTGACGGATGCCCAGGTAGAGGCTCTCGGTTTGGGGTAACACTGGCCGCGGGCTGTGGGAGGCTAACGAGGAACCAGCAGGGACAAGATTTTCAGCCCTCCCCGGGGGAAGAACAAGCCTCTGAGTGAAAGACGAGGCTGCGATGTGGCAAAAGTATTCAAACAAGTCAATGCTCAGGTGTCAAATGAAGCCTGTTGCATTTGTGTGTCGTCATTATTGAGATTAAAGGCACTGGACCCAATTTTTCCACTTTTTATTCATTTAAAAAGGCCTTATGACCAGTTTTTCTGTTCACCTTGTTTGCTTCCATTGTTTACATTTGATCAACTTAAGGACAGACACTACAGATAAAAGTCAGTTCCAAATTTTGGGCCACTTTAGTTTCTTAACATATAAACCTTTACCTGGAAATAAATTGCCAAATCGTCACAAAAATGTGATCAATTTTTGACACTGGAACGTCAAAAGGCAACTTTCTCTCTTAACAGCTTTTGTTTAGTAGCACCCATCAAACTTTTTTGATGTTCAGATGATTTTCCAACATTTAATTTCTGGTCCGAGTTATTGAGTTTTGAACCCTGAAAACACGTTTATTCAAAAACAAAATGTCCAAAATCCTTCATAAAAAAATCTTTCTGTCTGTAATATACAGAGATAGTTTCATATCTCACACAGTTTTATTTTTCCACCATTCACCTGCAGTTTCTCGCCATAAAGTTTATATTGTTATTGGGATGAGTTTAGAAGCATCTTTCAGAGACACTTTTCAGAGTCACAATAATTCTAACAACAACTGCCCTGCTAGTTCTTGAGTGAAAGAAGTGAAGAGGAGGAAAAAATCCTCATAAATGCACTGTTCCTTTTCACAAACTTTTATAATTTACTGAAGGAGAACAAAACCTCTTGTCAGGCACATGGCTTTTAATTCATAGCAGAGGGAAATCCTGGGGTCAACAATACAAATAGTCACTTGTACTTTTTGGGATTAGGAGGTCCTCAAATGTGCCATATTAATATTTTTGTTGAAAATGATTTTAAAAGGCCAACACAACTCACATGTTGTGACACTTTTATGAGAAAATGATTGGACATGAATTCATGTTGGATTGGCTGGATCTGAAGTTACACATATTCATGTAACAAGTTGTTTGTTAAGGTTGGATTAAACAGTACAAGGCAGAAATTATGGCAAATAATCACTGACAAAATGTTAAAACCTTGGATGGAAATACTTCTACAGTGGAGGCATCTGTGTTTATTTTAGTCTTGATGTTAATTTCTCACATAATGGATGTTTGAAGATAGCCACAAAATGAACAAATTTGCTTGGAAAACAATCAGATTAACCCGTTAAAACAGGAACAGGAAGCAGTCGTTACCCTATACAAAGTTAGCCACAACATTACAGGCACAGAACCCAAAGGAATTCACAACTACTGTAAATATTCTGGCTTTTGAATGGGGAAAACACACAATGAACCACCAGTACAGATTGGAGCAGCTCTACCCACAAACAGAAATGAACATACAGTATGTCTTAATTAACTCTGTCTCTGTACTCGTCCAAAGTATTGCCCCTGAGTTTGATCTTGGGGGAGTGGGCCTCAGAAGCAGCTGCTGCCTAAATGCGTGTGGAGCTTTAAAAGTCATTACTCTGCTGCAATGCTTATCAATAAATCCATCACTGAACACGCTCTGTGCAGATGGTGACAGAAATCATCATCAATCAATATTCAGTACGATATGAGGTTTGCCCCTGCGTGGAACAGATGTGTGCGGTTTGTGGGGCGTTGATTTGAAGGAGAAGTTTAAAGCAGTGGCTCTCAGCTGGTGGGTCGGGGCCAAAAAGAGGATCACAGAGACATTGTCAGTGTCGCGAGGCTGTTGCTTCAATGTTTAGCTGTTGAAAGTACAAAATCACCTCATGAGTCTGTTGGAGCCGATACATGTGGAAGAAACCAACAATATGTTTTGAAATATTTTATTAGCCCAGTACAATAAAGGAGTGCCTTGGTCTCTCGTATTTCTCCATCCCCCAAAAAACTACTTTATGGTGCTATACTGGCTTCCTGAGCACTTTGTGTCAAGTTTCTCACCTCATGAGTTGTTTTAAAATGAAGAGTTAATTTGCAAAAGCAGATATCTTCATTTTGAGTTTTTTGCAAACCTGTTTCAAATTTTTATTACCATTTAAGACACCAGTAAAACTAAAGTTGAATCCATTTAATCAATAAAAAGTGGTTTAATATTTCTGAAGTAATAAAATAAGTTGGGGAATTAAAAACACTGCTACACAAAGAGAAAATTACAAGTATACATTGATTTTTGTCAATGGCACTTATCTGTTTTTGCAAATGAACTCTTCAAATGTTCATACTGTATTCTTAGTTTAAACTGTTTTCACTGTTCTTATAGTAAGACAAGAGTTTTGTTTTACCTGATTGACTAGTTTCGGCTGACTTCCTGTAGCCTTCATCAGAAGCGTTAGGTGATGGTGAAGTGGTGTGTCTGAGGCTGCTTACATGCTTTTGCCAGTCAACAGGGGAAGCTTGTGCCCCCTACTGACTGACCCCTTCTCCAGGACCTGCGTCTGACGAAGGCTAAAGGAAGTTAGCCGAAACTAGTCCAGCAGGTAAACAAACCTCCTGTCTTACTAAAAGAACGATTTATTGACACGATTTGTTTTGGCGATCAGACCCCGGCAGAAGTGGTTGATGTATGAATTAGAGTTAGTTATGATAGGTTTGAGTAGGGATGACTTCCCCCGGAGCCTGGACACTGGTGGAGGTATAAGAGGCCAGTGAAGGACGTAGAGCCCTGGTGAAAGAGGCGGTGATGGGGTGGAGGTGGACGCACAGCTGGAAAGCGGACCATGATAGCGGGAGGTTTAAAAGCCAGACCGAGGGAGATGATTGCCCTCAGAGAAAGTGAGCTCTGCACTGATAGGCTGAGGAAGAGGAGCAGCCCTTGTAGACGCTCTCATTGGCTTGATGTAGGTGATGCTGTAATTAGTCATCCAGGTTGAATTTGCGCTTCAGCTTCATCACAACATTCTAAAGAGCTTATGGTTTATAACTGGGGTGGAGGGCAGCTGGACATTACTGTATATGGCAGTAACATATGGCAAAATGCAGATTTCTAGTCTTAGTTTATTGCTAATTTCTCAGTAATCCCTGGACCAATCCACACGAAACACAAACTGTCACAGGTTTGTGAAGCCAATCACAACCAAATAATGATCAGGAAAAACATTTCTCAATTTCCTTTTGGGAACTTTTTCTCTCCCATAGAGTTGTATTGGCACCTGTTCCAAGTGAAACAGAATTCTAACGTAAACACAATCTATATTCTAAATTACAACAACAAAAGGCAGCTACACAAAGCCTTTCCAGTTATATCAATCTGGAAAGGCTCTGGTTTAAATCATTTGTCCATTAGTCCATTTACAAAAACAGAATTTATAGGTTGTTCAAACGTTCCCTTGAGATGACGTTGCTCACTTTTGACATTCACTCTTTCCTCCTGCTATTCCCTTCCACGCAGTCAACCACACAGCTCCTGATCTGAGAATGTCCCACGATCCTTAGCCTTATCCCCCTCATCGGCAGGAGGAGCCGTGACCGTGCGGATTGGCCCGTAGACAGAAGGGAAAGGGCTTATTGCCACAGACTTTTAACAAGTGACTTCACCTTTTATGAAAACGATGCTCCATTTTGCTGCCGAACCGCTCCCCGGGGCTATTAGATATTTTCCCGATGAATTATGAATGAGAGCGTGACATGAAAGGAGCGCGTGCCAGGATCATAGCTGTGGGACTATCAGAGCACCACTTAGTCCTGTTTGGTTTATTTAGATCTAGGGGGACCGGTAAAAAGGGCAAATGAATTAGGCCTGTGTTTTGTGATGTGTTAATTGCTCCAATCAGAAACACTTACGCAAAATATGAAGCAGGCAAAGACAATTTGTTTGAGAGACAGATTGGTTTATAAACCAGTTTGCTGTATTTAAGAATCTGTCTTATTTTATTGTTAATGATACATTTGAGGACTAATAATCCAAGACTAAACCAGGACTAAATTAAGACTAAACAAGCCAAAACCAGTCCTAAACTAGAACTACCCAGTAACTGAGGTATAAACAAGGCCTAAGGATCTTAATATTTTGGCCATTTTTCATAGAATATAAATGATAACACAAAACCTTTGTTTAGTGTCCTATTCCAGTATTATTGCTACTGTTTGCAAACCTTTTTTTCTTCTTGATGGCACATTTCCTGACTTTGTGCACCCCCCTGTGTGATCCTGTCCTAAGAGCTGTTGTAACAAGTACATTTCTCCATTGTGAGCTCAATAAAGAACTATCTTGTCTCTTAAATATCTTCTTTTCCGTATCTTCTTTAACCTGACATTCTGCCAGGATATGCAAACTTTTGAGCACAACTGTACAGGGTATAGTGCTGCCTTGACTTAAAACAGGAATAAACCCATAAGGCTGAATCTGGTCAAAACAAGTTCTAAACGATTAAAAAACCACAAGGAGCCTACAGGTCTAAACCATTGACATAGGACTAAACCTAAATAGGTTGTGTTCATGTTATTGAATTCTATTTCAGTTGTGGCAGGTGGCAATACAACTCTATGGGAGAGAAACAGTTTTTAAAAGAACTTTCCAAAAAGAAAATTGATCAGTATTTAGTGATTGAATTCACAAACCTGCCATATTATTCTTATGGCTGAAAATCACTGGCCAACATTATATTTATGAATATTGTGACTGACACCTTCATAGCACCTTAGTAACAGAGATAGAGAAGACATTGAACTTTGTGACAATTTTGTTTCATATGGATTGGCCCAGGATTTACAGAGAAATTAGTAATAAATCTGTATTTTGAAAGTTACCATAGTTACCTCCATAGCATTTGCAGCTGCCCTCCACCTCCATTTTAAACTATTGGCTCTTTAGAATGTTGTGATGTCACTTAAACACAGACTAAGATATATAAACCAAACCATACAAAAATACAAAATTACACCAGAATTAGACCTGGACTGATCAGAATGGACAAGAACCAGATCTAAGCCAAGACCAGGACTAAACTTTAGGACTATAGGTCTAAAGGAGGAGGTTGAGGTTGAAAATACAGACTTTTGTGCATTTCACCCACACATGTGAATATTAGATTTTAAGCTTTAATTGAATGTCAAAATGATGTATCCTAAAAAAAATATATATACAGTATATAATGTGTAATAATGTTGTTTTAAGTAATAAACATATAAACATATAATAAACATGATTACTTGCATTACACCTCATTGTTTCCCTATTTCAAACTGACTTCTAGTTCAAGCGCATTACAATTAGGACAAATAGGGAAATCTATGAAGGCAGTGAGCGCGCGGACTCGTTGGTGGTATCGATTTAAGCCTGTCTAAGCGAGCAGCCGCGGCGCAGTCTGTTCGTCTGGCATCAACACTCCTAATTAAGGTCCCGAACCTGCCGCTGCTCCTCGCGTTTATTCACGGCGACTGAGCACCAATGTAACGGATACCGCCGTTCCGTTCAGACAGTTCCCAAACAGCACCAACACCAGGAGAGAGGAAAACAACAACGGAAAAAAGGCTTATTGTGATGCAAACCTTGGCTCTAAAACGCGTCCAAATCAAGCGCACGTTTACGCACGGTTTACGCACGCTCTTCTTTATGAAATGGCAGGTGGATGGAGGAAAACAAGGTGCTAAAATAGGTCAAATACAGATTCGATATAAGATATTCCGTAGTTTTCTATTGTAGCTACCTAAAACAGATGTTTAAAGATTTTAGTTCAATTTGATACAATACAATGGACTTCGAGTCTGTAAATAAAGTTATATATATAATACATTCCTTGCTTTCTTCTTCTTATTGTACAGTTTTCTATCTTTGCTCATTCTGTTTTTGATTACATATATTTTGTCTTTGTTGCTCTGCTGTGACGAGTGAAATTCTCCACTAAAGCCTCGTTTTACTTATTATTTCAGATAGAAGCGAAAAGAAACAACCCAGTCCACTTTACGACCTCAAAATATCTCCTATGCTGTATGACAGCTTCACCATATTTGATTTCAATGTATAGAAATTTCAGTCTAAGCAACATTGGCTCCATAATGTGGCGCTTACAATGAAACCCACAGCAATTACGACGGGCTTTTAATGCCACAGCAAACAAATTAGACTCATTGCCTTCGTGTTTCCATTGGCTACAAAAAAAATGCCTTACTCTCTCCATCTCTCTCTCCCTCTCTCCCTCTTCCCTTCCATAAAATGCGAGGGGCTTTTCTTTAGTAGCGCATTATCCGCATCAAACAGGCTTAACCGAGCGAGGGACCTAATCAAAGCTGCCTCGTAACTCCGTTGCATCCAGGCGCTTAAAAAGTAAGTTAAGCTTCATTTCCGACCAGTTCATTTACAGAGTTATTTATTTTTGAGGGGCATATATGTTCAGTCTTGCGGTGTGTACGCTTTTACGCGCGGGGCGATAATTGGAGAGGCGTGAAACTTTTTTTTTTTTTCTTTCTTCTTCTTTTCTCCTCACTCCCCTCTGGTCCTTTTTTGGGGTTGCGAGGTGGGGAGATAAAAGAGGGGCGTTCAAGCATTTCGGCGATTATGAGGGAAGTGGAGCAGTCACGTGGTTTTGAATGAGACAGGTTTGTAAGAAGGGTACAGATTGTTTTAAATTATGAGGTTTATAGATTGTGCAAGACCTTTGAGTGCAGGCTATTTAGCTGGTACTTTGTGTTTTGAAGATATTGCAGGTCTATTTTAATATCAGATTTGGGTTATAAACTGTTAAACTAGCCTATAGAGGCACAAAAGCAATAAGCCCAGTAAAAACACGCAAGATCGTTTAAGTAACAGTCAGTTGGAGACAAAAAGCAATGACCATGTACGAAATTGAGGGAATAAAGAAATACAGCAAACCAAATAAAACAAAACTCTACCAGTCAAAAGCTTGGAAACATTTTTAAAGTATTGGCTTTTCTTTCTTTTTAAAGTATTGGCTTTTCTTTCTTTTTAAAGTATTGGCTTTTCTTTATTTTTAACACTATTTGCATTGTATGGTTCTTTTTGGAGGCGTTAAACTATGAATGAACACATGGGATTGTGTAGATTGTGTATGGAACAAAAAAGGTGATATTACTCAAAATGTGTATTTTATTTTGAATTCTTCAAAGGTGGCACCATTTATTCTTGGCATTTTCTCAATGAGCTTCATAAGGTAATCACCTGAAATGGTTTTCAACATTTTGTGAAGTGAAAACCATTTCTGGTGACTACATCCTGAAGCTCATTGAGAAAACGTCAAAAGTGTGCAATGCAGTAGCCTAATCACAGAAAAAAAGAAGCTATTGTGAAGAATCTATTTCAACCTTTTTTGTTAAAAAGATAATTCCATATGTGTTCATTCATAAATTAATGCCTTCAGTGAGAATCTATGTAAATTGTCTTGAAATAAAAGAAGTGTTCCCAAACCTGGTATATACAATGTCCTATATTTTACATGCCTACAAAACAATACAATTTCCAATGATAAAAATACTGGTGAAGGAAAGTGAGTTGTCAGTTGTGCTCATGGTCTTGTGGAGGCTGTCTGGCACTCAGCTGGGCTCACGTACACAATGCCATGCTTTGTTTTATTTTCGTGACGCAGAAAATCGAGGCGGCCCGAGAGCGCGGAGTCGTGGCTGGCGTCCTATAATCAGGCCAGCGCGTGCCGACCGGATTATCTCGTTAATTTCTTACTGAACGAAGGGGAGGAGGGGGGAAAAAAATCTAGTAGCCGGAGTAGCCAATAATAATTAAAACCCCAAACAAGGTATTAGGTTGTTTGGTATTGAGCGCGTGGAGAGAAATGGGGGGACAGATTGCGAGAGGAGGAGGAGTGGCCGTTAATAAAGTGCGTTCAAAAGTGCCTTGTTTTTGGAAACTTGGCAACATTGCGACGTGGAGAGGAACGTAAAAGTCTACATCAGTTTTTAAGCCCATTTTAAACGCCCAGGCAACTTCAATCGTCAACTCAAAAGGTCAATTATGGAAACATCTTTACTTGCATCTTTGATCACACTTAGCACCTAATGAGAGAATTATAAAGACACCTGGGATTAGGTCACGGTCCACTTAGCCTTCATAATTGGAACTTAAACATGAAATGTCCCGTCAAGTGCTTTAGAACAGGGTTATATGTTAATGGAAAAGGTACAAACAATTCGTAAATGAGCATATATGAGCTTTTGGCGCATGAGAGCAAACCCCAATGATCTGAAACCCACATATATTTAGGTAATTGTTTGTTTGTTTTTGCGTCAAAGGGAGAACACGCTTTAACTATTTTGAAAGTTGATAACCCACTGATGGCCCATAGGTTCTTAACCACACTATACATTATGCGTCTTATTTTCCCTCCTGGGCAATGACAAGCAGGTTATTTTAGCCATTTCAAGTCTTAGCCATTAGATTTACAAAGGCCTTTCCTCTTGCTTTCGGCAATACACTCTCATCCCCGTCCACTGGCAACAGGTTAAATGAATAAGACAAACTTCATCACCTGTCCACAAATGGAGTGAGCAATCTCCTTGTTTACTTAGATTAAGATTAAGTGGTCTTTCCTAATCAACACCTTCGCATGGTCTCACTACGCAAATCTAATTACCGAGAGCAATTCATTACCACAGGGAGGAGGGGGAGACGAGTTCTTAGCTTGATAACAGGCCTGGACTCGAATAAGTTTTGGGAAGATGCGCGCTTGTTTTCTAATTTGCTCTCGTCGCCCGATCGTAATGTTAATACAGTTGCATTTGAATGAACGCGGGTTTTTTAAGGAAACAATTGTGAGTATAGAAATTGGAGATACTTGTATTTGAATGCGCGCCCAGTTTGCAGCATTGACCTCATTGTTTGTCCCCCCCTAAAGTCTTTTGTTATCGCCATTACTTATCGGTCAACAGTAGGCTTTGTCTGTGCAAATGGCCCCCCAATCAGCTGTCTATTTAGCTTCGCCTATAACCTGTGGATATATGCTAATGGAGGCCGCTCGGTTTGGGGGCCCAGCGAGTGTGCGCATTTTAACGACAATGTTTTGTTTTGGGTCGTACTAGTGTAGGCCAGTGGAGCAGCAGCAGCAGAGAAGAAGGAGGCGGAGGAGGTGGAGTGGGGTGTGCTGCTTGCTTTGCTTGGGGCGGGGTTATAGTGGCAGTTTGTCTACGGAGATTGGTGAAGGCGAAGGGGGGGCGATGGCGTAAACGCTCGTTAGCCAGACAGAGCTCTCCCCAAGAGCTGAGGGAACAGCTGGGGGTCTGCGCTTGGCTTTAAGAGCGCAGCAAAGTCCAAGGACGTGCACTTCTCCAAGTGATCGCCGTGCGTAAAAGGCCGTGCGTAAAAAGGCAGCGTCTGCCAAGAGAACGAGAGCGCGCAATAATAATAATTAAAAAATAATAATCATATTTTTTCCACGTTGGCGCATAACGACATCGATGCCAAACGGATACTCGTGAGGATTCAAGTCTTTTACTTTATATTTTTTATTTTTGTGGTGCACTCCAGCAGCCGCCAAAATGATGTCCTACTTGAAACAACCACCATACACAGTGAACGGACTGAGCTTATCTACCTCAGGAGTGGATCTACTGCACCCTTCAGTGGGATACCAAGGTAATTCAAAACTACCATGATAGGCATTGCTGAATTAAATACATATAATTACGGCATATTGGCCAAAAGCACTTTTACGCACAGCCTTTTCAGTTTCAAAATGCAATCAGCGTTATCAAATCTAATTTAATACCCTAGTGATTTTTATTTCATTGAGCAAATATTTTCTGTCTTTCCCTCAGCAACTCCAAGAAAGCAGAGGCGAGAGAGAACAACATTCACGCGGGCCCAACTGGACATTTTGGAGAATTTGTTCTCCAAGACTCGATACCCGGACATCTTTATGAGAGAAGAAGTGGCTCTAAAAATCAACCTTCCCGAGTCTAGAGTGCAGGTTGGTCCCATCTTAGACACAAGAGGGGGAAAAATGCAACACAATGTTACTATTGTTAGCGCAGACAGGTGATTGGAGGTCGTTAATTTGGCCTGAAGTGTGTGCGCCAAAGAGGGACAGTGGCTCCATTGTGTAGCGCATTGGGACGTTGGTGGTTATCCTGCTTAATTGTTTGTTCAGTGAAGTGTTATTAACAAAGACAAGAATTGTTTGTAAAATAATAGTTGAAACTGTAAAAGTAAGATCAATAATATATATATTTTAAGTCACAAACAAGAAAAAAAGAAGCGCGTAAAGCTGTAGTCATAAGTTGCGATCAAAATTATTTCCTAAATATCCCAACGTATTTCCACTATCCCGATTCTTCACATGGATGAGTTTATAGCTAAGCATGTTTCACAACGTTCATGGAGCAATGCTGTAATATAACGTAAACAACAACCAGCCTGCTAGTTCGCAATCGTTGAAAGACTTAGATGCAAAGTTGGTTTGTTCCCTGAAAATGCTTTTTACCATATACAGGGCAAAGTGTATCCCATAGAAAAATAGCTATACTTTTTTAATTCCCACAAGGCGTAAGTATGTAACAATTCTCTCTTTTTCAGGTCTGGTTCAAAAACAGACGAGCAAAGCACAGGCAGCAGGCCCAGCAGCAGCAGACGCAGACGGGCGCGCAGAAACAGGCCGTGAACAGACCGCTGAAGAAGAAGGGTTCCCCGGTGCGCGAGGCCGGTTCGGAGAGCGGCGCCAGTGGCCAATTCTCGCCTTCGTCCAGCACCACCTCCATCCCGGCCGTGAGCACCACGACCAGCGCGGCCCCGGTGTCCATCTGGAGCCCCGCCTCCATCTCGCCGTTATCAGACCCGCTCTCCTCCTCCACCACGGCCTCGTCCTGCATGCAGCGACCTTACCCCATGACCTACACGCAAGCGACGACAGGCTACAACCAGGGCTACACGGGGTCGTCGTCCTACTTCTCCGGCATGGACTCGTATTTGTCACCGATGCATCACCAACTTTCCACGGCGGGATCGGCGGCTATGAGTCCCATGGGCGGCGGAGGTCCCAACGGCGTGTCCAGCCACTTGAGCCCGGTGAACACGCTTTCCACGTCGGCCTACGGCTTCACCGGAGCGGACTGTCTCGACTATAAGGACCAGGCCTCCTCGTGGAAGCTCAATTTCAACGCGGACTGCTTGGATTACAAAGACCAGAGCGCGTGGAAATTCCAAGTGTTGTGAATTATAACGGACACAATTATCTGGGACATTTAGAGCTAAAACTACCTCGAGTGAGCGCGTTAACTTATTGGACATTCAGACTTCTGGCAAACTTTGATCTAAAACGCGGACCAAATCTGTTTTGCAAAAGTAAAAGTGGACGAGAGAGTGAACCGGAGCCTATAGCGCGTCGGAGCTGGGGAGCTGGCCAGAAAGGTTGCTCCATCTCTCGTGTATTTTAAGATTTTTGTTGGCAGACATGAAAAAAGGCCCTCAGATCAAAGTGTTGTGTTTGGAAGAGAGGGAGAGAGAATGAAACAGTGAGAGTTGAAGTCTGTGATTCTGAATGCACTATTTTATTTATAAGAATTTTAAGACTAGTTAAGACAATCAGTCCATTTGCGTGTTCGTATACTGTACCTTTCTTTGTGTCTTTAATATCTTTTGTGTTAGTTCTTAATGTTATTATTTGTACTATACTTGTATGCAATTTTCAACACACCAACTGTTTCCATATCAATGTTATGGCGATGTTAAATTATCACAAAACTATATCAGGATTGGCCAGCACACGCAACAATAAAAACTCCTTGACTTTACTTTTACGCATGAGTAACATTTCTTTATTTGTGCACACCACTCCAGTAGTGCACAGTAAATCTGCCAAGAATGTGAATTATAGGCTGCTAATCTTTATAATCTCTACAGAGGATAAGCACACTTCTTTATTGACCGCCAGCCTCTGACCGAGTGACGGCTCCCTTGACCAGTTTGCACTATGGAATCAAAAGCTAAAGCATTTCATCTGTATGTGCGTTTTTGGACACCAGTTTTACAAAAATAAACTTGATCTTAAAACTAACACAATATCAAAGAATAGCCTAAATAAACATCTTCAATTTGACATCATGTTTTGCTCAGAGGGAAGAATTTTTAGGCCTGAAGCTTGTCCGGATTGGTCATCTTTAGAAACATTTCCTTCTATGTTTGTGTAGGTTCTCAGTCGTACAGGAGTTGTCCATCGTAGGCAAAACATTCTCCAGCCTTCTTCATCTGTACTCTGTCATTCCCTTCTGTGCTTGATTTACCAAACACCATTATAAACTGGCGGGGGCACGAAAGAATACACTGTAAAACCAGGCAAACCAGACGACTCAAACAAATTGATGAAACTGATTACATAAAAAAAAACCTTTAAAAAATCTGATTTTGTAGAACTGACCAAAAGGTTTCATATATTTCATCATTAACATATCGAGGTAAAGAAGAGATGAAATTACCATGAACTGCTAAAGATGTAAAGGGAATTTCATGTCACAAGATTCATGTTGTGAACAAATCTGAATTCAGAAATGGTCTTATTCATCAATTCAAAATGGCAAATTGTCACAAAATCCAGATATATTTCACGAGCTGCAATGCACAGAGCCCATAAAAACATGAAGCTGGTGTAAGTTTCCGTCTGCACTTTTAGACTATTCATTTTAAGTGATAATTCATTTATACTTTATAATTCATTTAATAATATTGTGTTTTTGGTTTTGACATGCATGTTTTAAAGTATCCTACACAGTTGTTCCCTATTTACCCCATTAGACTTCAGTCGTGCTCCGCAAAAACTAAAGAGAAGAAAAGAATACGTTATCGTTTGTATTTGCTTCTGGAATAAATATTTTCCCAACTAAAATAAGATTAAATATTTGTATTGCACTTAAGGTAGGCTTATTTGAATTAAGAAATATAATATTTTCTCATCTCAAGTCCAAATGACTGGAATCAAGAAATAATATTCTTGATTCCAGTAAGTTTAACTCATTGAGATATTGTGCTCATATTTGAGGTGAAACGATTGAGAAATGAGGGCTATAGTTAATTAAATTACTAAGTAAGTGGGCTAAATAAACAGATTCATTTCGTTAATTGTGAACTCTTGGTAAAATGAGAATAGGCTATAAAGGTTATTCAGGCTGCTGGGTGATAGAAAGTGTAAAATTAAGTCTAAACCCCAATAAAATAGGACTAAACCAGGGCTAAACCGAGATTAAAAAAGGACTAAACTGGGTCTAAACCAGGGCTTAACTAGGACTTTGCCACTAAACTAAATATCAACATGACGGACCTCGGTGTTTCTGCTTTGATCGTCGCTGGTCCACATTTTACGCACACGCGCAGCACCATCCAACCTCCAGACATCGGCCACATTTGTTTCTTTTTCTTTAAATCCCAGTGAACAATAAGCTTCCCCCAAACAGTGTATTATATGAATGAAGAGAAGGGGGAAAAAAGAGAGAGGGGCTCGTGCGTGGATTAAACGGCTCGCGCTATCGGTCTAATTAGGACGTGACAGGGAACGTGAGGCTCGCGCTCATTCTGCCGTGACTTTGTGCTGCGGCTGAAGTGACCCTCAATTAGCGCGACACGACACACGCCATTAGGGACAGAGTGATCAATGGAGGCGCGACTGGCACGTCTGGTGCGAATTTACACCGTCACCGCCAGAAATGAGGCCTTTAGCTGCCGGTGCAACCTTTTAATTGTTTTCATTATTTTTTTAATGGAGGTAACAAAATATAAATGAACTAAATGGCTGGATACACGGCGAGTTGGATTTATGGGCGGGCTCACACTATTAAAAACTGATCAGATGAGTAGCCTCTGAGAATTAAGAGAAGGCAAATTGTCCTCAACTCAAACCCAGTCCAGACGACGACTTTGAAACCACAAACACCTATAGGCCTACATTTACATGCACCTTCTGCCACTGTGCAATTTGTACAACTAAAAACTAGCCTATGGCAGTTTGGGCCATTTCAGCATGAGGCCAATTGGTCTAAGGCCCCAAGCCATCATTTGGACACCATTGGCCTAGGCTTATAAAATGGACATGGGGCACAATACGCGATCTTCAGTGTATATTGTGCCTCATGATACTTCAGTTTATTTGTGAAGTATCAAGCTTCACAAATAAAGTCAATATCGTAAACCAACTCTTTAAGTTCATATGGAATGTAGGTCATGCATTCAACAACATATTTAGGCGATGGCTAATAGAGATTTGGCTGAAAATGTTACAAGTAATAATAATGTTAATAAAAAAATAAATAGTAATTAGCATATACACATTTTGGGTTTTAAAAGTGTAAGCTACAAGTAGATCTTCATGTTTTGCGCATTTGCGTCTTTAAGTGTTTGCTCAAATCTTATTTCGAGCCCTGAAACGCGAGACTGTGCCCTGCTCATGACTGAATCATCAGTGCAGGTGAACGCGCGCACACTGTTCAGTTTTCAGAGTCACAATATCAAAGTTTCAATAGTAATAGATCTGTGGTTTCGACAGGTTCAATAAATGTCAGCGGTGCGCACGGGCCGGTGCTACCACTCGGTTTTAATTAAGCACCAGCGACACTAAAAGGGGCATATGGGTCCGACAGACGCTCAGCCTAATCCTCTCAGCGCTTTTGAGGATGTCAAACAATAAAAAAGGGCCTCGGAGGGATCCTCTGGCCAGAAAAGGACCGCACATTCTATCGAGCTTTGCCCCGAGGCAGGGCTTTCCCAAGCGGCTTCTCTCAGCTCCGCGGCCCGGGGTCCCAGCTTCCCCCCTACGGCTGAGGGATCCACTCCGCAGGGGACCTCCATAGTGGACCAAGGAAACTCTTATAAATAAAAGCTTCCGTCATATCACAACATGTCGCCTAATAGGGTTTGGTTGTGCGTAAAACAGGTCTTTGTGTTGTTATCTGCGAGTGGGACTATTTTATTTATGCATATAGTGACAAATTGATATGTCTAAGGAAATGTCAACAGAGGAGTGTAAGAGAAAATAAACGAGAATGATTTACTGTTAGAGCTGATCTTGTGAAAATGAGAAAAATGAGAATGTAAGACAAACAAACAACATTAAAAACCTACACTGTTTTTCTCCAGATGAACTTCCAACGATTCAATAGTTCCCAAACTTCAGTGATTCTCGTAGACCTCAGAGGCACTGCAGGGGGTCCCAAAGGTTGACCACATCATTTAGACCACACCAAGGTGCATTGTGGAACTTTATATGGGGGGAAAACCTTGATATTATTGCTTATTTGATTGATTTGTGACCCATAAGACGGTGGATCTGTCCATCACAGCGGCCTCTATCATGCTCCAGGATCATTTTTTTAGGGTGATTTTCACTGCTTTGTCATGGAGATGGTCACATCAGCACAGAAAAGCTACCAGAAAAGCAGATTTAGAAAAATCCTGGAGTGTAATAAAAGGCAACAAACCAAACATGTGATCTAACCATCCACACATCCATTAGGTCACTACAGGTCAAATACAAAATAATACCAAGTTGTTTTTCACATACAAAGACATCTTTAAAAATGTGTTTAATGTGTAATTGTCTAATTATAATCCGCATTAAGCCTAGACTGTTATTTGCAAATTAATATGTCAATTTATGAGACATTAATGAGGAAAAGAGTGACTTTGTATTGTTGTGGGTCATTGTGGGATATAGGGGCCA
>OMNZ01010469.1:2269-15692 GCA_900303255.1 Lesueurigobius sanzi | reverse complement strand
AACAAAATAAATAAAGAGCATAATAAAACAATAATTATGTCTAAAATGAATAAATATTAATTAAAAGCTAAACTAAAAAGGTGGGTCTTGAGCCTGCTCTTAAAAACATGAACGTTCTCTGCGGCCCTGAGCTCCTCCGGCAGGCCGTTCCAAAGGCGAGGGCCAGTGTACTGGAGAGACGCCTCGCCGTGAGTGTGTGTCCTGACTTTGGGAATGACTAGGAGCCGGCTGCCGGAGGAGCGCAGGGGCCGCGAAGGTTCATAGGGTAAAAGCAAATCTGAAAGATAAGAAGGGCCAAGACCATTAAGACACTTAAAAACCATTAGAAGAACCTTAAAATCGATCCTGAAACACACGGGGAGCCAATGCAGTGATTCTAAAACCGGTGTAATATGCTCCCGCCTCCTGGTCTTCGTCAGGAGACGTGCTGCCGAATTTTGCTAAAGTTGTAAAGCTGAAATACTGTTTTTGGGAAGACCAGAAAGCAGGGCATTGCAATAGTCCATACGATTGGTGATAAAAGCATGCATCACTGTCTCCGTGTTGGCCAGAGAGAGCATGGGCCATGCTTTACACGTCTAAGTTCGAATCTCCTCAGACCAAAAGGCTATTGGCTTTTTGCCATGAGTAGATTGCCTACACGGGGCACTGGTGTGTCAGGACCGCGAAATACCTAATCACAATGTTTTAATGTATTTTTGTACTTTTATATGTCATGGAAATGACCTGGAAAATAATTTCAAGTAAAGAGTGGGAACCCTGACTCTCATTAGTATACTTATTTTGATTGGTTAAGCTGGACTTGCCTTGAACTTGGACTCACTCACATAAGAGATTCAAACTGGACTAGTTTTCACTCCTCAACTACACGTAGCTCAAAAAGGATCTTCCACTGACTTAATAATACATTTTTTAATGGTGCCTCAACTTAATAGATTTTGTGTAAATGCCTAGATTTGAACTGCTACAGACCAGGTTTTAGTGACTCAAAAGTGTGTGATTTTCTACAACACTGCTATGAACAGGTTCATTCAGCACAAATCCTTTCTCCATCAGAATTCACACTTTGGTAGGAAAATCACAGAGTTTCTCATCACTTCCACCCAAACCTGGCCCAACTTCTTCTGGCAGCCTGTCTTTTCAGAAGCGTCTCAGCTCTTCAAAGCCCAGAGACCAGCGCCCCTGTGCGCGAATGCATTCCTCCGCGCGTTAGCAAAAGCGCGCACGTGGCTGTTTGAACCATTCACGCATGAGACTGTAAAGAAACCTCTGAAGTTATTTTTCCTTTGACTCCCTGAATTATGGAAGGCCCTTGAATCATAGGCTGCAATCTAAAGTCAGGCGTGTGCCGCATGCATCTCTCGGTAGACAAGTGAACTACAGGGTCTCTTCCTCCCATACCTGCACTTCAGCCGCCATCAGGCTGGTTTTCCTTTGTCTCTGTCTGCCCACTCAGTCTGGAGCATGTGTTAGGTGAAGAAGGTAATGATCAGAATAAACGCTTTAAACCCTATATGAACCGGGCATTCACAGGGCAGATGGCAGGGCTCCAGATCCACTTGCTAGCCTCAAAATGCTACATACTGTATATACTGTATGTATGGCACACCTATACTTCATCTCTCAACATTTAAATAGAAATACCTCCAACTTCCGCTATAGCCAGAATGGTTTTCTACCTTGCACAGTACAAAATATTGCACTTGGTTAATACTAATATTCATTGAACACCAAACGTCCTCAGATTGGACTCATTTCTCTTATGATGATGGGCTTTTGCTTTCTTGTGACTGAGCAAAAATAAATAAATAACACATGGCATTATTCTTTCACTCAAGTATGGAGTGAAAGAATAATGCCATGTAAAGCGTCTTTGAGTGTCCAGAAAAGCGCTAAATAAAACCGATGCATTATTATTATTATTATCATTATGAAATAAATAGAGTCACAGTGAAAAGTTTTAAATGAAAAGCTTTTATTCTAATACAAGTATGGAAAAAAATGCATACACAAAAAGATATATTCTCTTGTTTCTTTGCCGTAGCGCATACTGTATTCTTCCCCTTATTCCAATAACCCTGCTCCCAGAAAATTGACTGCTTCTTGAAAAGGTGGCTTATCATATGACACAAAGTGAGGTTTTATGAATAATTCATTTTCCGGTAAAAATTAATTCCACGTGTATTGAAATAAGAGCTTTTCCTTTAGGATCACATTTACTTTTGAACTTCTGCTTGCGTTTCAAACTATGCCCAAATCATGCACTGAACGCTTTTTTTTTTTAGTCGTTCACTGACTTTCTTTTCTTTAGTGAATGACAGAAAGCAATCATTTTAAAAGGATTTATTATTACATATATATATATTTTTGGCATTCGGAAGAGGAGGGTTCAGGCTTTAAAATGAGCCCAGTCTTTCTCTTCTAGGCCTCTGGGGGGCGTGAAAATTTGTGTCCAAAAGGCTAAGTTAGCATTTTACCAAACTGCTGACTCTGCACTTTCCACAATCGCCCAGGGATTCAGAATGGTACTAGGTAAAAACTTGTTTTGATTTTTGCCTGTGTTTAGATAGAACATGGAGGGCAAAAATATGGAGTTACATTTGTGCAACAATTATGGTGCAACATTTAGGGCAAAAAATATATATTTTTTGTTTTCTAAAAGATGCAAAAAATATGGAGAATAAACACATATGGCACATAAAAGGTCAGGGTTATAGCCTTTTATGTTGATAGAAGCATATATTAATGGAATAATAATATAAAAGTGCATTAGTTCTTCTGAGAATGACCATATCCAAGTAAAATTGTTACTGCGTGATATCCTTAACTAAAAGTCAAAGTGAATCGTGAATCGAATCAGGCGCTTGTGAATTGGGAAATTCAAATCGATACCCAGCCCTACAGTTTAGTAGTATATTTTCAATCAGTTTTAGCTGGAAATGCAGGGATCATAATCGGCCAATCACGGCTTAATTTGCGTGATCGGTGATTGGTAAAATGACCCGATCAAATAGGCTGATCACGAAGCGCGTTGGTGTAAAAAATAAATACTTTTGCAGCATTTCCTAAGTGCCTCTGACTTCATTTTTTTTTCACTGTCAGGCAGCTCACGTGATTGGCGGTGATTTCGGCTTAAAAAATCGTGATCGGTGCACCTCTAGTTTTAGTTGAATCATTAGAGTAACATGAGTCAAATCATTTAGCCAAAAGGACGAGTTTACATCAGTTTCCCTGGATAAATTACTGGATTGCAATAGTCACCCTAAAACAAGAAAAAGATTAGTGAAAATGTGTGAATTTACGCTGTGAAAATAAACACTCTCCAGACAATAAAAGAGTTATTTAAGCATAAGCCTAACACGACTACAGAGACAGGAGGAACAGCAGGTACAAACACTTATCAGTATGTAGAGGTTATTCTTCACATATAGGTTACACTTAATTAAAGAAATGGATACATCCCATATGCACATTTTGTAGTTTATTATTTTAATTCTCCCCCTTTTCTATATTTCTATTAACAATCCAGTTAACCATCCAAATGTGGTCCTGCACATGTGGAAACGTCATACAGTCTAATGTGTGGAGTCACCACGGTTACGGTTAGGAGATGCCTCGAAGCACCCTGGGAGCACAACTGTCGCCCTCGCTCTGTGCTGTAATTAGGTGCCATACACTTACATTGCATATGCACACATCTAGAAGTACACACAGAGAAATGTGTCAAGAACAGGCAGATTTAGATGGACACACTGTGAAAGCGTTGATTTTAAACATCTTAAATTCAGGTTTTTGTGCACTCGACTAGATATTACTACTGTAGTTACTGTTGTTTTCTTGCATTCTCGATTGTCACTAAAATGTTGCTAACCTGTTTATGCTAATCAAAACAACCCCGTGGCAGTTTTTGGTGACCACCACACCCATCAGGTATAGATGGTAAGATCAGGTATAGATGATAAGATTAGATAATCTCACAATGGAGAAATTTACTTCTTACAGCAGCTCTTTAGCAAACACGATAATGTGCAAACAGATAATAATAATAGAGAAAGTAATGTATTATAGATGTTTACAGTCAGGTGATTGCAGGTATTTGTAACCTGAGGTTATTGCACATAGAGCTACACAGTAGAATTGTACAGTATGACAGTGGTGGGTATGAAGGACCTGCTCCTTCTTACACTGAGGGTGTCTCAGTCTGTCACTGAAGGAGCTGCTCAGCTCCTCTACAGTCCTGTGAAGTGTGAGAGATCTTGTCCATGGTCGATGTGAGTTTGGCCAACACCCTCCTCCACAGAGTCCAGTGGGCAACTGAGGACAGAGCTGGTTATCTTGTTCAGTCTCTCCATGTCCCGCTAAATGGTCCCAACTTATACAGTATATAGCTTTTCCACCTACATTTGGCACTCAAAGCTCTTTTCAACAAGGAACCACGCACTCATTTGCACTCTCAATCATACACTAATGTACGCAGACACTGGAGGCAAGGTGTGAAGTGTCTTGCCCCAGGACACAAAGACAGTGAGCACCTGCGGAAGCCGAGATTCAAACCCCAACCTCAGATATAGAGCTGATGACAGTACTAAGAGAGTTAAATACAGATGACCTGCTTGCAGATCTGACTCCCAGCTGTGAAGTAGCTTGTTAGTCCACAGAAAAAGTTAAATATCCAAAGAGACTGTTCATTCAGTCACAAAAGCCTTTTACAAACATGTGGTTCACACGGCGAGCAGGCGGCTCATTTAAGAAGAGAGGGTTATTTACAGTATACTTGATTGAAATTCATTGTCTGCATTTGACCCATCCTTCGATGTCGCTTGGGCAACCCGTTAGAAGCAATTGGAGACAGTCTTGCCAGATGTTCCTACCTGGAGGAGATACTTCAGGCCCCTAGTGCAGAGCGCGTCTCTCTCCTTTGAGCTGTGTGTGCTCCTAGTTAAACCCTGTGCACTCCACGTGTTTGTGCTTCACTCGTCTCTGTATGATGTTTGGTGAAAATATTTCTATCACCATGACTGTGAAGAACTTTACTAAATTCTCCACACGTCTCACTACCCCTGCTCCCCCTGCAACAAACGCAGACGCTCCTTGTTTGTTCATATGCAAAATACCAAAGTACCACAGGCTTGTGTACAATTTAGAGCAGGAGAAAATCAGTACAACAGCTACAGATAAGCTGTGTGCACTGTTTGCATTAGGCTAAAGAGTGAAGAACCACTGTCCTCTGTATTTAGGCCAGTCCTTGGATCAGAAAAAAAAACAAAAGTTTTGTTTCATCATTAGGGAATTTCCCCCTGTGATTATCCTTGAAACATAGCAGGAATTGAAAATGGCTAAAGATTGCACTTTGAAACTGAAAAACTGCTGGTATAGAGCTTAGCATCTTACACACAAACATTCTGACATGGCAGACGTGTGATGCTCGCATGTAAGTGAGCAGATGTGACATGCTGGCATGCAGCGCTCAACCAAAATCACTCCCAAATCAGACACTGCCCTTCCCCCTCGAGATGTGTGCATTATGCACTGCTTGCATTTTACTCATCACAAGGTGAGTAAATCCTGCCAGACACTGTCTCTCTGTGTTGTCTAACTTGCTCACTTACATGCCAGCTAGCATACTAGTAAGCCGAGCTTTACTTTTAGCCAGCTTTTAGTCATTTTGCGTTAGTAAATGCTGTTGTATTTCATACAATGGTTTTTTTTATTTAAAATACACCAGCGAGAAAGCAGGAATGTTTCTGGAGCTCTATTCCTGATTGTCTCCAGGAATCGGTCTGTAATGTTGCCATGGTTACCATAAGAGGATGAGACGGGATGCTGAAAATAAAAAACAGTTGTTGGCTAAGCATTCACTCACATAATGTGTGCAATATGTTTGTATAGGAAGTATACATATTGCATCAGCATTGCCATGTTTTGCTGAATTCTCTCTATTGTATTGGGTAAGGTTGAGTGCAAGGACTGAAAGATAACATTCCCAAACACATTCAGTTGTCATTTGGCAGTGACACCTTTCGGTGCACACTTGTTTTGACAAGTTTTCTGCATATTCAATGCCACTGCTGTATAGTGTTGACTGTGCCGGAAGAACACTTTTTGTTGTGCCTGCGAATCCATAACGGTGTCTGAAAAAATCTTAACACTAAAGATTTTAGTCATTCATTCACATGCGACACAGACACAGTCCAAGGACTCAAAGGGGGTGGAAAGTGGGAATTACATACATTTTACATACATTGAAAAACTGAAACGTAGCTTCTACTGTTACAACTTTAGGCTTGTTGTCAACATCAAAATTGATCTTGAAACTGTTAAGTGATCTGTTTGGTGATCTGTTAAGGTTAGGGATCATTGGTCAAAGCTGGAGCTGTGTTTGACACGTGTTTGAGAATGCTTCCTGAACAGACACCTGCACTACATCCCCAATCATGTTCTGTATATAATACATGTTTTTGTGTCACACTGGCAGTTGGCTCTGTTATTGGCTCGTAAAGAATGGCATGATGACGAGAGTGGCATCCTCCAGCCAGATATTAATAATTGAGCACATTTCAAAGCTGATTCCCAGCAGAGAAAACAATATTATTTTACCTGTGGCTGCTTTGACAGCCTGTTCCACCGTTGACAGAAGCACATTCAGTGGCTGCAGATGGCTGCTGTGTTTGTGAGAGTCTATATGTCTGCGGGAAGAATAAGTCAGGAAGATCTGTCATTCCTTTATATGTGCAACGTGCTTGTTCTAGCTCCATATGGGATGCGTATGTTCTGCCCCACTCACATAGGCACACGTTCACACACATATAGCTCTCTACTCTCCTCCCTTCGTCAATCACTCTTCCATTACTTCGTCCATCAGCGTTACTGAGCACAACGTGTTTTATCCCTGCTCTTCAGTATCCATTCCGCTTCATTCCATTTGTCCATTTCTAAATAGCCCTACTGTATGTCTGCGCATAACCATGTCAGAGAGCTAATAAAGCCCAATCCAGACCTGGCAGTGCTGCAATTTCAGATGTGATCCGAGAGGAAGGAGAGATTGAAAAGGGAGATGGCGTACTGGGCCAGACTAACAGCTTTTTATCCTTTAGCGAGATACAGTAACTCAGCTCTGGCTTCTGTCAATTCCCATTGGACATAACAAGTGCCACTTATTACATTTTCTATTGTTATTTGCACAAAATGTCTATTCTCCCATTGCTTAATTTCCCCCAACATATATTTTTAATTGTATATTTCGTTATATATTCATGGGGGATCATGTTAATGTATTGAAGTGGTTGGTTGATTAAGAAAATTATAATTGCCATATAATAGAGCAGGAACTGTACTATCAAGTTGCGTTTGTTTTGGTAGCATGTAAAAATGGTGGATTTATTGTGTACATTACACCAAGCCCATATCACCACACTTTCTCCTTTCTGTCTTCAGTCCAACTGTCAAAGTCCCAGTTATATAACAAAATGATATAATGATGAACCTCAGGTCCGCATCACTTGTGCAGCACTTGACAGATCTTCTTTTTTTTCCTGTGGACAAGGAAGAGGAAGGTGAAGTGTGAAATTGGTAATCCAGGTGTCCTGTAACGTGGGTTATTAAGCCTTTATGACTTTGACATTATTAAAGACAATAATGGGATTTTTAAGAACACCCCTTTATTGCCTGCACGCGCAAAATACCAGTCTTTCCCAGGTTTTTCTGTTTACATAGACAACCAATGAGAATCTAACTTAAAGACCGATCTTAATGAAGGCTTTCCTGACAACCTTTTGTTTTTATCCTTCAACTTAATTTGACAATTTCTTAATATTTATCCTTGTATATATCTTTTTTATAGTTTTCATTGCTATTGTTGCTGACTATGGTCTAATCAAGCCCTGATAAACTGAGAAGAAAACAGCATCTGGCAACATCTCACAAATCATGCAAATGACTGCACGGTATAAGGCTGATGAATTGTTATGTTGCATATTTTTTATATATTCACTTGGTGTATTTTCATGATTTGATTGTTTTACATATTCACCATAAATTAGTTATTATTCATTCCTTTTGCATAGTGCTCAAATGCTTCTGCTGTGTCTGTGCCTCACTGCTCTCCGACACCTCTCCCTCCTCACAAGGATTAGCCCTCTTCTTTCAGTCTCTCTAATTATGCCCTTCTTCAATACATCTGCACTCTCTCACTCGCGCGCTCACAAATATTTATTCCCTTTTGCATCTGCCCGCACACGCAACTCACACCCACAGCCAGCCTCATCGAATCATCAGTCAGTGACTGGTGTTTATCCGACAGAAGAGAGGAGTGTGGTCTGCCAAACAAAGTGAAAAACATCAAGAGACAATAACAGCGGCAGGAGCGGCATCACGGTTCTCTCTTTCTTTGCCTGCCTCTGCTAGGGAGCTTTGTTAGTGAGCATTTTGTGTGTTTTGGTGCAAAGGCAAGAAAGCCAGCAGGCAAGGCGGTATCCAGGCCACTGCCTTGTTTTGATGTGGTCATGCTAATTAAAAAAAGAGTGTTTTTTTTCAGCCGGCATGGAGAAGGCACACACATAAACAGGTGCAACGGGCAAGAAGCTTGCAGTTGTGTGCTTTGATAAAGGCAAGGCTAGTCAAACATGTTGGGAACATTTACTACGCTCAGCAGTCATGAAAAAATGAAGGCACCTGGACTAGGTTTTTGTTATATTAAAAATAATATGGAAATTTGAATTACTGCACATATATTTACCAGGTTATTACACTTTCCACACGGTAGGTAGCTGTTTACATGTTGTGAAGGAGCTTTAAAGAAAGATGTTGCAACAAAAAGTTATTGATGCACATCACTATATTCACCTTATTACACTATTCGTCTGTGTAGGTTCTCAGCCGTACAGGAGTTGTCCATTGTAGGCCAAGATGCTAATGAGCCTGGACAACTGGGCGGAGCAGGCCCATAGGGAAGTGTCAACAACCCTAGAACTTAACTCAGGGTGAGACAATAAAGAGGTAACGAGCCCTATTACGTATGAATAGGCTTAAGATGTTTTCCAACCTTTAGTCCCAAGAGAGGAGGGATTTAGAGGTTAACGCCTCCTTCTGGTTTGCTCTTAAGAGACCCACAAACGTGTTTAAGTCTTTATTCGCTGAGGACGTCCTTTGGACTAAGATCGAAACGTCAGACACTTCAACTACACAGTAGATGAAGACTGAAGAATCTTGGCCTACGGTTATTACACTACTATGTTTATGTATTGTTGTATTTGCTATCCACATCAGAACTTCAGTCATTGCAAGACAAAACTCCCTTTATTATAGTTATCATCATTTTTACATTACCCCTCATGTTCTGTCTCATTTCCCCCGATTTATAGACTCAACTTCAGCTTTTTTGCTTACATTCCACGGTGAAGTTGTTGTCTTGGCAAACACGTCGGCAGCCTTATGAGAGGGACAATGAGAGGAGAGGGAAGGTGGTAGACGCAACTGGAGCAGCAGCAGCAGCCACGCAGGGGAGCATTTCTTTTGGCTGAGCTTTAGACTTAGAGACTCAGACGACTCAGACAGCAAAGTGACGTCAGCGCCGGCTTTACTGAGAACACAGGGATAGAGGCACAGTCAGAGGGACACTGGAGATGGCACCCGCCGGGAGAAAGGGACGAGCGAGATATTAAAATGGGGAGCGAGAAGCTAGGAGACAAGCAGGCAATAAGAGAGACCCACCGCATCTATATCCGGGTGCGACTTTGGAAACTGCGGCTAAGTGGGTTTAGGCTAGATAAACAGACGCGGAGCAGCCGGCGTGTGAGACAAAGAAAAGGGATGCAGGGGGAAGGCTGAATAATTCCTGGGTGGAAACGATGAAGACAAACGCAGAGGAAGAAATTGGTTTATTATCTGGGCTTTAGAGAGTGAAGCAAGGAGAAAACAGAACGGCAGAACCAAAAATAGGCAAGGGAGAGACAGCGATAGGAGAAGGGATGGGATATGTGCAGGGGAGATTATGTCAAGTCTTTGCTTGATGGCTTCTGTTTAAAATAGCTTTCAATAACCTTCTATGTTTTATGAGTCAGCTGCAAAAGTCCCCCACGCTGGAGACAGTTGTGGCGCTATCATGAAGTGCAGATAAACACAGTCATACCTCCAGCCCCAGTAAAGTTCATATTTCTTCCTGTACCATTCGCATCTTGGCTCTTCTTGCAATGCTGCTTGCTATCTGCATAAATGTGGACTTTGTACCAGCTGAAATAAAATGTGGTCAGGGTTTAAAATGATTTATACCAAGAGAAGACAGGCGAAGAGGCAGAAACAGTTTGCGATATTAGTCCCTATCTGTGTCCGTTCGCTCCGATTTCCTCACAGTTTGAAAGTAGCTTGTTTTAGCAGCGTGCTACCATGAAGCTAATAGCTACAGCTGCTACGGCTTATTGCAAAGGAGCGCAGCAGTGCGGCATCACCAGGCTGCCTTCTGTATTTTATTTTAGCCAGTGCTGCACACTTCTGTAGACGTGTCGTGTGTGCAGCAAATCACAAGCTATTCTTATATTTTAAGATTCTACAATCTGAATGAAAGTGATAAAATACAAAAATTCATAGTGCGACAGAGGAGAGATTATATCAGATAAATGTGATACTTTTTGTCTTTTCAATTACTGTAATGGTTTTTAATAATAAGATATTACTTCCTTGGCTTCCTCCATGTATGCTGCGGTTGGGGCAGTAGTTAAAATTGAGACTTAAGGTGGTACTAACAAACTCAGAGCAAACCAATCAGAGAAACACGGATGTGACGTAAATGCACAGCGGCCCTTTAAACAGAAAAGTCTTCAGCGCAGTCTGTTTCTGTGGTTTTAAGAACAATTGCATCTCATTTAAACCAGAAGATAAGCCAGTGGCAAAACTTTGCTCCGTTGCGGCCACCATTTTGATTGTTGTGGTTCGAGACCAGGCGCATTATGGGAAATTCTGGAGCTCAAAACAATGTATCGCAAACTCCTGCCTCCCGCGCTGTGTGACTGATTCATCTAGATTTGACCGGGGATTTTGAGCCATTCAAACTGTGGACTCCCAGACTGTCTTCCCCCCATACATGGAGGAAGCCAGGCTGGTGTGCCAGGCTATTACTTAGCAGTAACAAATATCATTAAAAGCAAATTACTGTGATATTGCAAACAGAGAGAGACCAGCATTATAATAAAGAAATATTAATACAAAATCTGAAAAGATAAAAAAAGGTGTAACAATGCAAAAAAAAAAATAATATGCCAAAATATTGGTATGCCTATAAATAATACATAAATTATACACCACAACTATTTTACCAGACACATGGATTATTTGGTTGTTTAAAAAAAATGTTTCACAATATTGTCCGTTACACTGGTGGTACTTCAAGAGCAAGACCTTTAAATGTTTAGGTGGTACTCGAGCTGAAAAGTTTGAGATCCACTCAGAGGTTACATTAACTGAAAATTCTCAGTCAATGACAGAATATTTTAAGGCAGTCCTTCATTTTGAAGGATTGAAAATCAAGCCACAGTCATCCCTCATGATTCTGCTCACAAATCTATTTAGATTAGCATCCATTTATCCAGTAATCTGTGTTTTCTTACATACTACATAATACTAGGTATTATTAGATTAATTAATGAAGGATAAAAATAGCTCATGACAGATTTTTTACAAATGACTGAGAAAAAGTATCCCTCGCGAAACCACTGGATCCACTGGACTGTTCCATTGAGGCAACTGAAACAAACACAGTGCCCCTGACTCTTTGTAAATATAATGTGTGATTCACTGAGGGGACTGGACTGAGTTGTTTAGTTGAGATATACAAAAGGAAGTATCAGCACTGCGATATACCTCCGTCTAGCACTACCAGAGTTCAAATTTCTAACATTTAAAGATCTGGTAGACTTACAGACTGTACCACTTCTGTGCTAAATAAGAAAGTTGTAATAAGTGTTAAACTTCATACCACTCCTTTTCGAGCAGCTGTGAACTGTCTGTGTTTGACCATTGACTTATTGATTATTGTTTTTAATTTTGGCCAGTGAGAAGAGGTTTGGTTTGAGAGAGCAATGGAAAAGGCTAAACTCGTGAAAAAACACAGTCTTGGAACAGATTAGGTGGAAAGAGGCTGCTATCATTGCCATTTTATCAATCACCTTCCACTGCAAATGCATACAGTACATGACACTACTATACATTCTCTGCTGTTTGTCCTTGCACTGTTAATTGTAATGCCAATTTAGATGTATTTTAATATTTCAATTTTGATGAATATTAATGCAACTACTGTTGTACGTAATGGATTATTTTAGGGTTTATTCTCTGATTGCAAATGTTTTTAGGCTGCTTATTTTTTTGCAGCTCCACCTTAAAAAAAGAATGATCCTGCCAATATCTCCAATAGTTAAAAAAAAACAAAAAACCCTGTTGTAGTGTGGTACATGTTGAATGTACATACTTGTCCCTAAATAAATCAATTTAAAAACAAAGAGAGAAAACATACTTTCTGCAGAGATTCAGACCCGAAGCTGCAACACAGTAAAATGTATCATCAGATTAAAAAAATTAAAAATAAATCAAGCAAAATGTACTGTAGATAAAGTACACAGGTTGGGAGAATGGGTAAATACTGTCTCTGGAGGAACCCTTCATGGCAGTCTTTTGAGTGAAGCAGAATCAAGCGGCAAAAGTTGAAAACCAGCAACTAGACCACTGCTTTGCCTTTATACCACAAACATTTAGGTACGTTGTTATACGTTGAAATCTGCCTGTGTGCCTTTTCAGATGCCATTAATCATTTCACCTTTTGCAGATTCACACATAGAGGTGTGTGTTATGACTGTTAGAATAAATCAATAAAGGATTTGTTGCTGTGCGCGTGCATGAATAATGTATCAGGTCACTGTACGCTGTATGTTATTATAATACATTTTAAAGTTGATTTGCAAAAAGGGACGAACGTCGTATGCTAGCAATAGTTATGAGGGTCGGCAGATGTTACACAATGACAGATAATAGCGAGATTAGATGTTACTACTGTCCTGTGGTAAAAATTAGGTATTGGTTTGAGTAGCAGATTAAGATATTTTTGTCAAGATATAGATCAGCATTGATTGTCTGGGTTGATTGAATAGGGATTAGTCATGAGTCTCAGGCCTTGAGGAAGACCAAAAGAGGGTCTACGGCAGTGGTTCCCAACCTTTTTTGTCTTGCGTACCCCCTGGGCCTTTCATCTATACTCAAAGTACCCCCTTCCTCGATGGTTTTGATGATTAGTTAGAAAGTGAAAGACTAAAACTCCTATTTATCAGTAAAAACTAAATATTCTCAAACTCTGGCTCTTTACAGTTAAATGTTTTAAATAGCTTTTCTTCTAACATAATAATCAAAAATACAATTCAGTTTTATCTTATTTTGTATCTGA
>OMNZ01010467.1:0-12389 GCA_900303255.1 Lesueurigobius sanzi | reverse complement strand
GGACAAAGGGCCCCCCCCCCCCCCGGTGATGTCATTCCAGTGTCAGCAGCAGCAGTATGTGCAGGGGCCAGGGCAGGACATACGAGGGTAGGACATTGTGTGACCAAGCCTGTCATGTGACGTTTAGGACGAAATCTGATCTTTTGAAAGGCTTTTTAGGTTCGAATGTATCTCATACTTAGCTCAGAGCCAGATCTTCAACTTTCTGGTGTTCTCTCTCGCCTCACAGCAAAAAGGTCCCCAGTTAAATACCCAAAAGTCTGTTTTAAACATGTTGAATAAAAGGCTTTTTGCATTCTAGTTTTCATTAATTGTGACACAAAGTTTTATTTACATACAATATTTCAAATGTTTGTGTGAGCTTGGTCGTACAGGAGTTTTCTATGATAGACAAAAGTTCTTGATGTGTCATCTCTTCTGGGTTCTCTGAGAATGTTTTGCCTCTCCCTTCAAGAGGCTTTGTCAGCAACAAACAATCTTTGAGCAGCAGGCTGAATATACACATTTAGCAGTACTGGTATACAATGGAGGCTATTGGACAAGTTGAGAGAAGCTTTTTAGATCAAAGATGGATGGTACCAACAACAAGGTCAAGAGACAAGTACTTTAAATAAGCCTGCTGCTAAAAGTCTGTTACTGACGAAGTCTCTATGACAAGTTTTAACTAATACCCTTTGCAATTCTATCCTATAACATTGTTTATCAAAAAATCTGCACAAATCAGACCCCGTCTTTTTGAATGAACAGATCCCAAAAAATTTAGGCCACCTTTACACGAAAACCATCGGAACCAAAAGTGGCGTTTCGTTCTCACTTTTAACTCCGCATTTAGACAATCGTTTTTGGGTGAATTCTGGAGGTTGGTTTTATTTTTTTGCATTTTCGACCCTCAAAAACACCATTACCATCTAAACGATATGGACATCCGATTAAATATTTTTGTTATCGTGCGAAGTGCCCCTTAGCTCCCATTGTAGTACCAAAAGTATCTGCACCGGACGTTCGAGGACAGGACATTCTGTGAACAAACCCTCTGACCTCTACTTCAATGTAAAAGATTTGCGACTCTCAAAGTGTCCATGTCCACACTGCCAATGCACATGTCAGGGTCCCTATGAGAGTTGTCGCCGCTGAAAACTGCCGCTCGGCTTCGGTTACCGTCGGTGGCGTGGAGAGTGCAGTTGGCCGCGCGGGAATGTCGTCCAACTCCTATATTTACCGGTGTCTTTGGCTCACAACAGAGTGTCCAGCGCATGTGACACGACGGCGCACACCCAGCGGACATACGATTGGTCCAGGCCAATCGTATGTCACACCGGCTATGGTCCATATTTGGATTTGAACAGTGGGATTTGAGGCTGAAAAATAGGAATCATTGCTTTTTCTCACCAGAATCACATCCTCATAGCTGCAAATTTCCACTGTTAATGCCTTGTTACGCTGATCTGTCCAGTCTAATGAAGCATATGGGCCAAAAGTGAAGGATGAACAAATAAAACTTTATGTATTAACTTATTCAGTATGTTGCCAATTTTGGATTGTCCCTTTATTTAACCAGGAGGAATTTGACAGAATGTTGGCATTTCTTGCACAAAATTCTGTAAAGGTTCAACTGACTAAAGTGGTTGCCCAAGGACACACCTAACACACTGCACCACTGCTGCCCCTATATGTGACCCATTTAAATAGTTGTTGCGGAGTCACAATGAAAGTCAATATTTGTTCCAACTTGGTGTAAAATTGAAAGATCACTTCTCTCACGTCTGACTTGAATACCTTTTTTGCTTACTTTCATGGTACAAAACGATACAGAGCCAATGCTAAGCAGGTATAACTCAGACCCGTCACCTTCATGAGCCCCTGACCTGCTCAGAACCTGATAGTGGGCTGTGGGCCTCCAGTTATGTGCTACCCGCCGTATCAGAGAACAAGGATGTAGGTAACCAAGTCACCAGTTTACATACCAGTTACTGTTTACTTCATTAACGTGGAATCAGCTGAGCCTTTGCACAAGGAAAACAGAGAACAGATGGACTTTTAAAAATGCATACTAGGCTATATACCTACATATAAACAGTAGATATTTGTTGACTATTTGTAACTACAGGGAGCTACAAAATTGTTGTTATTGTTACTAATTAAAGTCTGGAGCTTTGAGGCCCTATTATTTATCCAAAGATCCCACCAGTGTCCCCAAATAATAATAATTCAATCTCTTCAAAACTATTATGTTTTAGGTCAGCATAAAATGACCCATAAAAACAAATAGCAACAACTGTGGTCTGAATACTGATTTAGAGAATAACATCTTAACAAATACATACAGTTGTGGCCAAAGGTTTTCATACACTTTTAATATTTTGGCCATTTCTCATAGATGACTGATAATATCAAATATTTTTTCCACTTATGGTTAGTGGTTCTGTGAAGCCATTTATTGTCAAAGAACTGAGTTTACTCTTTTGAAATCATAATGAAACAGAAACTGCTCAAATGTCCCTGATCTAACGTTTACATGACCTTCAACAACTGCCAGGAAAATTGTTCAGGAGCAAAGAAAAACTCACTTCAGCTGAAATACAGGACTCTCTGACAAAATTGGACTCTGAAAATTGTTTGTTTCAAGATGCACAATATGTAAACTTTTGGGCAGGGACTTTTGGCTAGTTTCTAGTTGAAAAGTGTAAACAAACAGATTTTTTTTTACAATAAATGTCTTCACACAAACCACTAACCGTGAAACAAAGTTTTTTGTGTTTTTATTCATGATATGCATAAGTTTGCATACCCTGACTAAATGTTTGGCCACAACATATGCTTTTACTTTTAAACTTTTGACAAACCATTTTTGTCATCAAGGTGTAGGCCCCCCTACAGTCTCCCCCACTTTAGGAACCACTGGCTTATAGCATTTCTTATTGATGTTTTATATATTGATATTTTGATAGATATGTCATTTGTTTAGTTGATGTTTTAAACAGATTTGATGGACTCTGTGCAGGAAGGCTAGCAACGACTCTCTGGGAGCTAATGACGTACCCTTCCTGTCACCAGCTCCTTTTACCCAGGCTTAGGACTGCCCCGAAGGGAATACCGACTTGTGGCAGGATTGCGATGAAAAAGCTGTCACCACCTCATAACCATGTTCAAAAATGTCTACCATTTTGCCATATGTATTGCAAGAGGGTACATGAGTTCTTTTCAATCAAATCATGTCAAATCATATCATAATATAATATAATGGAGGCTCTTCACTCGGCTTTGTTGCTATGCTGTTGCCATAATGAAATGCTATCTGCATGCCCTCTATTGCGCTGCGTAAAGCATTGGGAAGGTGTTTTGTTGGAAACATGTAGAGCACCATTTAGCCTTTGACTCCAATTGACCTCCAGTGCAGGCCTAATGCCTAATGCCTGATGACATAGAGCAGGGTTTCCCAAACATTTCAGCCCGCAACACTTAAAATGATGGGACAATTCGGGGCCTCTGGTGTAAAAATGAATTAGCGTTTATAAAAAAATTAAAAAAATCAAGCAGCAATAGCTTTAAAATCTGGCTAAATAATATGAATTCAGATTTTTCTTTCTCACTGACATTAGAGGCATGTGTCTTTTCCAATGTCAACTCTGCAAGGAACTCGTTCTCCCTCGAAAACAACGTCATAAATCTCATCTGCGAGTGTGCGAAGTGCAGAACAAGCAGATGGGCATAGCTGGGCATCACTCGGTATTCTAAGTAAACTGTACGTTGTGGTACATCTCTGCCGTTTTTAGAGAGCAGTGGGCTAGTGTTACAGGAACGCATGGACACCCAAGCCAAGGTTTCGGATAGCAAAGACATCAAAGCTTTTATGGGTATTTTTGGTGGTGAGTCATATATGCTCTGTGGAAGTGCCATCCTGTGTCTCCTTTTCACACACAGGTCACTTTTCAAAAAAACGTGTCGGCCCCCGTGGTCTCGCACCCTCAGGCCTCCGTCGGGCTGTAAAGCTTGGTGGGCTATTTACACTGACCGGGTAAAAACATCATGTGTACTGTTGGTGGTCAGGATGTCTCACGTCATATACTTTTTATATGATTTGTGCTGCATTTTTGGACAATTTTTGTTACAAAATAAATAAATTCAAAATAATGATGAGGCTGCAGGAGAATAGAATTATTTTGTCAATGTCAATTTGAAACTTTGCTTTAGATCCTGGCGTAAACATGAGGAAGAAATGTATTACAAGTTTATGTTCCATTTTTTTTAAATGCCAAAATTGTCAATATTGAGCGATGAAATAAATAATAATAGAGACAGATTTAAATGTATGCTTTTATTTTGTTGATATATTAGTTAGAAGAATTTTGAATGTATTGTTTAGAATAATCACATTTTTCACTACAATGTAGGAAAGTGCATTTTCAGAAAATGGCCTTTGAAGTTACTTTCTTACACAAACCTTTGGAGAAATGTTGAATCGGTGCAATAATTAAACCCCTTATTGTGAAGAATACATTATTGTTTTGTTTATTTATGGGTGAAAGTTATTGTATGTTAAGACTTTGTTTCCCAAATGGCGCTGATCAGCGTGTAGTGGTCAGGTAGAAGAATTGCACGCTCTACCACTTTACAGTATCGTGTAAAAAAACAAAGTGGCCCGGTGATGTGTGTCTCTCCTCCACTTCTCTCCTCCACTTCAAGAATTTCAGCGTTGTGTTCAGCAGGCACAGATGCCACACTAAATAAATACATTTTGACTATATATACTGCACATTACATTTCAATAAATATACTTTTTTGTCACATTTTAGTTTCGTGGAGTGCCTTGTGATTTGTCTTTGGTAAAAGTGGTGCCTTGGCTCAAAAGGTTTGGGAAACACTGTGTTAAGAGAACAAACTGGCCCCAAAACCAGAATAAAGAGTTTCGCTGCAGCGTCTCCCCATGACATTAACTTCCTAAATAAGATGAATAGATCCACATTGAGCTCCTTTAAGAGAGATTTTGTCTGGGAACAGTCTGTGCCCCAGCCACCCACCCGCCCCTGGCCACCCTCCGTACCTGCAGTCTGCTACTGTGTGCACTGAACATTTCCTATAACCGTCTGATTTATTGGGCAGCGCAGGCACAAACCCAAACCTCATGTGAGCTCACCCCTTGTTCTCCCATGTCTTCCGGCCTCTCGTGCCCCTTATGGAAATATGCAGGAGGTTGACGGGGTCAGCTCACTCACTACGGCTAAGGTGCTACCAGCCTGAGAGTCCCGTTTGATCTCGGCGTGGCGCTTGTCTCCAATAAATTAGCCGCCAATCGAGAGCATTTAGTTTGGTTGGGGGCCATTTGGAGCAGGCATCATTAACCGGCCAAATTCAGGCATTTACGGGGAAAAAGGTATTTCATTGGAGGCTAAATGTGCAGCGCAGGGGTCCCGGCTTCAAACCGGTAGCCTCGTGATGAACTCGGAGAGAGAGTATAATAACTTTTTTTAATGAACAATTTCGCCAAGGTGCAGGGTTTTCCACTTCAACAGCCCCTCGCAGAAAAGAAAGAGCTCTATATTGCAAACAGAAGCTTGTGTGCCTTGTGCTCGTCTCAATCCATCAGTCGCATCACAGGCAATAAAAAAAAAACACTAAATTGAACTGCTACATCATCACTCAGTCCAGATGCTAGACTTTTCATTAAAAAAACAATGGTGATAGGGGATATCCTTGTCGGGTTCCCTTTTAAAACTGTCATTGCACTTGGCTTACCGCACGCTACAAATCAAGACTTTTTACTTCCTGCTCCTCATAGATCTTTCACAGGACCACAGAATTGTACAGATTTCCCATGGTGCCTTTCTTCACTGTCCACCAACACTCCATTACAGGTGGGACAGCGTCATGGTGAAAAGCCGACCTGTGCGTTAACCAAGGGGAGAAGAGGCGGTTCCAACAGTCATCACCCAGCCACACTTCCTTCCTCAGCAGGCGACTGTCAAAAATGAAAGCACAATGAGTACAACGGCATCTTGAAATTACCCTTCTTGACAATTGCTGTGGATGTTTATTTAAAAATGGGGTTTTATTGGTCTAATTTTGTAGATTTGTAGCATTTTGAAAGGCTGCCATCTTTGTTGGTTTTGTCCGTTGTGAATATGCTCATAATAACTCCAACTCCAAAAATGACACCAGGGATGAGTCAGTTTCAAATTTTTAAATCACCATTATTGTGGGAGGAAATATTGTGATTTTATGGTAATTCATGATTATTGGCATTATGTTAGAAAATACAGAGAATTCTTCAAAACAATTCAACTAATGTCAAAAAAAGAAAATGGAAACCTGAAATTGAATGAAAATCTATTGTACATAGGCCTGTGTTATTATTTATCTACTTACAGTATATTATTTATGATGATTTGGAGTGAATGCAAGATATTTTACAATAGGACTTAATCTGTAAAACAGATCAGAATCAGAACAGAATTTATTGCCATCGTCAATGAAGATTTCATGGACTTCTTCGTTTTTTTTCTTCGGTGTACTTGTGCAACATGAAACATAAGCTTGTAATACTGATAAATAATATTAAATGAACCCATTTTGTCTCATGGGTTCACTTTATAATCTAGAACAACAGAGTGACCTAAACAAGTAGTAACTAACAGATAATCACAGATGATTTGCTTTAGTTTTTACTGTGACTTAACAAACAGCACTGCACATGGTTATTTTGGGACTCTTCCTTTGATAGCACTATGCATTTATTAAAAGGTGTTCACCTTGACTTGGTTAAATAATCTTTACATTGGAATATTTAACCTGTTGCTGACCTCTTACATATATACATATATATGTATATTTAAAAAAAAGAAAAAAAAGAAAGGATGTTCTGTTGAATTTGTTGAAGGATAACAGTTTTTTTTTTTTTTCAGTTTGGCAATATTTCTGTATTTATTTGTTTGGGACAGTGCACGTTAATGAACACACATGAGAACCATGCATGTAAACACACCACTTTGGATTGTAGCCATGGGCTAATTTCCATCCATTGTCCCACACACGCACTCTTCCTGATGTATTGTACATGTTTTTAGTGGCAGGGGAAACCGGAGCACCCGGAGGAAACCTACGCAGACACGAGGAGAACATGCAAACTCCACACAGAAAGGCCCCGCCCTGGCCCGGGATCGAACCCAGGACCTACTAGTGGTGAAGCATGAGCGCTAACCACTGTGCTACTGTGCCATAATGGAAAGTAAATTTACTTAAGTACTGTACTGTAAGTGTAGTTTTTGAGGAACTGTACTTTACTTCAGTAGTATTTTTGTTTACAACGTATTACTTTTACTCCACTACATTCGTAAAAAGGCTCTCGTGACTTACGTAGTGCAGACAAGTTAGTCGTGTTGTGGTTTTTTTCTCTGATTTAAAATCATCATCATGTCCACTCCGGAACAGAAGGGGGCGCTGTGCAGATGTATAATTCAATGCATTGACCATACAATGGTTTGTCCCTTAAGTGTTTACTAATTTAGTATCAATATACTGTATGTGTTTTTCTATCTTCTATCTTTTTCATTTATACCTGCACGAGTTAAACCAGGGTGAACTGAAGAGGAAAAGACTGAAATACATCTTCAGAAGTATTGTATATTCATATGTTTCATGATTTTGAAGCTGCAAAGTTATTATTCACCACACTTATTTAAAATGAAATGTACTTTTTACTTTGAATACTTCAGTATTTTTTAAAGCAAATAAAAAACACATCAGTACTTTAACTTTAACATTTTCACCGGGCAACTTTCACTTTCATTGGAGTTAAATTTGACCAGTAGTATCTGTACTTTTACTCAAGTAATAAAAGTACTTCACCCACCACTGCCCAGATTACAGTATGTGTGACAGCCCAGATTCAGAATGTGATATTAAGGGGAGGCCATCCTGCAACCAGGAACAAAAACAAGGCCAGTAAATGATTCAACTTGTGGGTCAAAATTAGGTCCTTGGTTGGGTGTGTGGTAAAATGTTGATTAAATACTGCTGTGGTTGATTCTGGACCATTGAAACAAGTGCCACAGTATCAACAGTATCAACTGGTCATGTGCATGCTCTCTTTGTAGGGTCTGTTAGATTTAGATGCATTGAAGCCACTGAAGCACTAACTCCTAAATGAAAAGTTAAAGCTATCAGTCTGTTTTCTCCAGCTGTCCCAAGGGTCATAGCCAAAGATGACCTTCCAGTAACGTGCATTTAAAAATGTTGAAATGTGATATGCAAATGTAAAACATACCAATGTTTTTTTCCTCCTGAAACACCGATAAGTTTGCAAAAAAAGTTGCAAGACACCATTTTTTAAATAGGTCCCCACTTTTGTAGTCTCAGCACTAAGTTACCTCAAACAAGTCTGATACATCTTAAGGCCAAAGTTCCAAGATGAAAAATTAATCAGAGAGAAGTAGCTTGGCAGGCTGTCACTCTCCTCTCATCCACAGGACTTTGGACTTGTTAGCCAGGCAGCTGCAGGCGAGGCCCCATGGCTGAAACTATCGAAGGAGCTGCTGAGTGGGCAGGTGTCTTTGTGTCAAAGCTCGCTCTTGTTTTCCCCGACTAACTGTTTGTCTTTCGCTGCCTCTGATCATGAAGGCTAACCTTAATCGTGCTGGGTGAACCAATCTCTGTGAGCTGTCATTAAAATGGCCCTCGTGGGCATGGTTTTGCTGCAGTAATTTTGCACTCAGGGCTATTGAAGTCGCCATCTGAAGAATCACGTATTTCTTCTCACCAAACTAGCGTCAAATCTCCCATCTTAATCCCGGGAACAGCGTTTGATTGAACATGACAGCCCTGTAACTAAACTTGAAAGGCACCAGGAGTACAAGCTGCTGTTGTGGCTTTCTTTGAAAGTATCATCAGCAAGTTTTTTTGAGGAAGGAACTGAAATTTGCAGGAATCCCAAAGGTAAAACTCCTCTTTTATCTGCTTTAGACTAGAATGTGTCTTCAATAGGGCCGAACAGACTTTTGTGTAATTGCAATTGTTTATGGAAAGAATAGTTTACTATATTTTACCCCCACCAAGAAGTGATGTGTTTTGGAGGTTTTCGAGATGAATATTTCTACAGAAGTGAGATTCTTTTTAGCTTGTCACTCAGCCTGGTTCAGAGTGGCTTGGCTCAATCTGGACTGGAACGATGCCATTGCTCCTGGCATCTGGTAAACTCTCACTAAGCACTCACTCGGGTCACTCTTAACCAGCCTTATGCACTGAAATCCTGAACCCAAATTCATTTTACTTTCACTAACATGTTCTCACTTGACCTTAGTTACAGAAAATAAATGCAAATACTGTAAATATGCAGCAGAAATAGCTCTAAATATACAATATATCCAATAAGAAATTCATTATGTGTTGTTGTGTATTTTAGATTTATTAACCTTTACACTTTGCACTCTGCATTGTATTAAAAAACAGTATGGGGGTATTCAGGTGATGTCACAGCATGGTAAGAGTTGAAAACTATGCTGCAGAATAAATTATTATTATTATTTGTATAAGGTTCCCAGGAACTGCTATTTCTCATCTGACACACACAGTCAGTCAGTCAGTTGCTACAGTATGTATCTACTGTTGACTTTTGTTCTTAAGCGTATTCATTGTGTGTAACTTAAAGATACACTGCGTGGAGGAAGTCTTATTTGTATAGTGTCTTGCCCGAGGACACAATGGCCTTCCTGTCATGTGACGGTCTGCTCTACCATCTGTGCCACTGTCGCTACCGAAGATTTCACCCATTGAATACAACAAAATAGGAACACAAAGTTCATTGTTCATTCTACAGCAGTAGAAAGGTTGTTTTGTAGCCACTCCCCTTGGTGGTTTTGTGAACAGTCAAACTATATTTACCTTACACACCGGAAATGTAAGTATCAGAAGCGTGACAGGCTCAAACGGCGCATGTTTCATAAAACACGCGATATCTCCGTTTCTAGAAAAAAAAAAACTGTGATTTTGATGAAAACCAGCCTCGGTTTTGCTTGGGATTTCTCAGGAACCGAGGCATGTAGAAATAAATGGTTTCCACCCACTGAGAGCTTAGAGTCTAACCTGTCAAATGTATGTGCCCATAGCTATAACACAGAATACGCTGTGGTGCTACAAAAATCATCAAGAATGGTCTAGATTGCTGGAACTCTACAGCTAATTTCCAAAAACAGCGATACATTTTGTTCTCATATCCAGTTCTCATTCTTGTTTCCCATGTCAGTAATCCACAGCACACATACACAAATGTATATCTTTAAAGGATTATTATTTCCCATATTCACCTGCAGTGTCTAGCCTTAATTGCCAAAAAGCCCTGGCAGACGTTAAGTGTTGAACTGGATCATCACAGAACAGTTATTGCATGTTTCTGTTTTTGCCTCTCCCCCACTTGCTTGTGTGTTCTCGTTCCTGCTCCTCCATGCTGCTGCAGACTAATAAGCTTGTCCTGTAATCGCGTTAGCCGCCCTGTCGGCCCCAGCCAGGGGACCTAATTGGGACAGAGCCTCGGACAAAGTGAAAATTAATAACTTTTGTCAAGCTCCTGGCGCATTGTCTTATGAAGCAGCGCAGGTCAATTAGAAGGCGTGATATGATAAGGTCCGAGCAGCAGAGGAGCGCTGACTCAATTAGGACAGCGACTGGACTCCGGAGCCATGGTCGGGCCGGGAGATGGGGAGAGATTCACAGCTAAACTACAGGTTAATGTGCGGCAGAAATACGCTGTTAGCTGCTTTTAAATGGCTGTTGTAAGTGAAGGCGACAGGGTGTCTTAGCTGTTTTTGCGGCAAAGACTAATTTTACAGGATAGGGCCTTTAGAGAAGAGGTAAATGTCCCTCACGTGGCCATCGACATAACAAGCCTGTCCTAAACTTAGAAAAACCGAGATGGCTGTCCAAACATACTAGTGCCAGTCTTTTTGATACTGACATTTTTCTGCATGTTTGTAAAAGCGTGAGTAATTGGGAGAGTCGGGACATTTATTAATAATTGACTATGGACAGTTGCGCTAAAATCGGCGGAGACTGGGCTGCAGTCTGTGACATGAATTCTTTTGAATGAAGTTAACTTTTTTTCAGTAAAACTATCAAACAATGATTGAGATATTGAAATATGTACATTACATTACATTGTTCTTACATTACTCTATAATAGAGAAATACCATTTGATGTTGATCACTCCGAGTTAGTTCAAGTTGGTACAGTTCAAAACTCGCAGAGAAAACAGATAAATGTCCTGTCCACTTTGTAAAAAAGTGTGCCGTAAAACTGTACGTGGCTGAAAAAGAAAGGCATCAGCGACACATGTCTAAAAAAGTGGATAAATAATGTATTTCTTTTGAAAGAAGTAAATGTCATCAATGGATCGATCCACATCAGGGTTATGACGCTAACTCTCTACGAGATGAGCTAACGCTCTCACAGTCAGAGGGCTGATCTAGGCCCACTGTATTTTCTTTTGCGGTTCGCCTAGTTCACTTCTCAACACTATCTCAATCTGGACTCGAAATGAAACGTGCATCGAGTAGTAGTAATAGTAATTTGTTTATTCGGTCAGACACATTTTGAGACAGAAGAGAAGGCAATAAAGACAAATTATTTACAAAAAAAATATCTGTTTGCTTATGTCAATGAGTGAACATGCTTTTTTCATAATTTTACAGACTCATTGGTGACCGAAGGTGTTAGACTGAAGTTACTTATTTTTGCCTAACCCAATTCATACAAGTAAAGTTTCCACAGTTTGGGTGAAACCCTTTCAAAATTGTAGCCAAACATAAATTATCAATCTAAGAGAAAAAAAAAAAAAGAAGAATAAGGAAAAATATCAATAACAACAATAACATATGCTTAGAGATCAATTAGAGAGAAGACTTGCATTTTCTTTGCCATTTCGACAAAACCAAACATAGACTGTCCTATAAGACATAATAAGACCTGCCAGACTAATCATTCTTGGGCTTGGTATTTTCCTAGAATATTACTTTTAATGTACTTTTTCAACATTTTCAATGTGTAGGAGTTTTTTAATTTGTCGTTGGGTTATTCCATAAACTCCTCTGACTGAGACTGAGACTGACTATTTTTTTGAAAATCCCAGTTCCTCTGAGGCTGTATCCACAATCCCTATGTTCAAACATATTTTGAATATTAGGTGGAAGATTTTTATGATGTGCCTTATACACCACAGCCAGTGTACTCACGTCAACAATATCATATATTTATAGTTCTTAACTGGACAAAGAGATGGTTAGTCGGTGCAGAGTAGTTTGCTTGATTCACAATTCGAATGGCCTTCTATTACTTGACAAGTTAAACTAATTAACTTGTGAAGCTAGAAATTCATAGTATTTCATATTTTAAAACTAGAAATAGA
>OMNZ01010463.1:0-12456 GCA_900303255.1 Lesueurigobius sanzi | reverse complement strand
ACACTGAACTGAAAATTTTGTGACTGAAGTTTGGAGACAAAAAAATTTGATGTTTTTTCAGTGTTAAAAAAATTCAAAGCGTAAAATTCAAAGACATTTAAAATTCACAATGTGACGACACAAAAAATGTTCCATATGAGAGGCATTTGGTTGGGACAGTGCATGTTAATGAACACACATGAGAACCATGCATGTGAACACCACTCCAGATTGTAGCCATGGGCTGATTTCCATCCGTTGTCCCACACTCGCACTCACAAACACACTCTCATTCATCCTGGACTATTGTACATGTTTTTAGTGGTAGGGGAAACCAGAGCACCCGGAGGAACTACAAACACGGGGAGAACATGCAAACTCCACACAGAAAGACCTCGTCTGGCCCGGGGATCGAACCGGGGACCTTCTAGCTGTGGAGCACAAACGCTAGGGCTGGGTGTTGCCAACAACTTCACGGCATGATACATATACTGTATATAGGGTCCATGGTACAACATATACCCGATATGAGTGTATCCCGATACAGCTAATACAATATATATTTCAAAGAACCTGAAGAAAAATGATCTCATAGGTAGTTTTTATTGTGCTAAATATGTTCGGCAACGGAAACCTGCAATTGCAATAGTTAGTGAGCGTGTTGTGAATAAACCATGGGGTAAAACGAGCAGATTTGATTCATTCGCTTTTATAGTATCACGATACAGCTGCCTCGATACGATACACGTATTGTCAAGTGCTCCGTATCGATATATTTCCGATACGATATATTGAGCACAGCCCTACGTGTGCTCATATTTTCTGCTTTTTTTTTTTTACATGCTTTTACCATGTAGCACTTTGAGGTTTGCTGAAGTGCTGAAGAAATACAATGTTTATATTACGTAATATTACAATAAAGCTGGTTACACACAGTTTTAGCCAGATTTTGAGTTTGTTGTAGGACTCCTCATGTAGTCCTTATGTGTGTGGTCTGTTGTCATGTTTTTCAATCTCAAAAGATTTAGAATTAGATAGATACAGTAGATAGATAGATACAGTAGTGTGTCCCCAGCATTATATCAGTGTTTTTGATAGTGGTGCTCCACATGGGTCTATTCTCAGTCCTTGAAAGTTCTGGGAGCGTTTTTGGAGTGTGTTTAACTTTGAAACCAATGTCAACCTTCTTGTGCGACAATACCTGAAGCAATTCTTTCTTTCTTTCTTTCTTTCTTTCTTTCTTTCTTTCTTTCTGTAGCTACTTACAATGGCATTATCTATAAATACTCAATATATTCCTTTGTGTCTATTGTAGGATTATGCCCTGAATGTTCTTTCAAGCTCAACTACCACCACAAGTAAGTTCTGTTCAATTGCCATTCACACTTAATTGGAATAGGTCCATACTGTTCTGGAGGAGCCGCTTATGTGGGGATAGTGATCTGAACAAAGATGTTGCTCTGAATAAATAATGCCAGCTCTCTGAACAGTTGCTGGAGCTTTTATGCTGTTCTTGCTGACTTTTTAAAAGGAGTTGGTTGAAAGCCTTAACCTTTTCACTGCTTCACACTGAGATGAGTGAAGGAGCCCTTTGGCCGTGGCTTGTATTTGAAGCCTGCTCTGTAATCAGCAGTCCAGTGTTGTGAATACTCTTTGGTGAAAAGCTGATTCTGTTTTTCAGGAGGAAAGAGGTGAAGGCAAAGACAAAGAGTAAAAGGGATTCGGAAGAGAACCAGGCGCCGCCGCCCAAGAAGAAAAAGAAGAGGAAGCACTCGCATTCAAAGAAGCACAAAAACAAAAAGCGACGAGGTAAAGTCTGTCTCCAGCACCTTCACTGTGTAGGCCTTTATATTTTCTGATGACTTTTTTAGCATACTACATCATACCTGTCTAGATTTGGCTCTGAAAAAAGGGTAATTTTCCGGCCAAACGGGACACTTGACAGCTAAGCAGGCTGTTTGTTTTTTCCGGGTTTGTTCGGCCAGGCTGCTGCAAGTGGCAGTTCTCGCGAGGCTAGTGACAGAGTTGTTTTGTTATAATGCCGGAAATTTGCAGGATAATACTAATACAGGAAAGACGGTGGGAAAGAGAGGTAAATATGGTAGTTTTTAACCACCAAAACGGGACACTTGACAGCTATGTACTACATTCTTGGTCTTATTACAAAAATATCTTCATTCCATGTTTAACACATATGTAATTCGATGTTTATTTCTTTCTTTTTTTAATCTTGTCCACTTTAAACTTGGTATACAGTCTTTCCTAATGCCACTTTTTAATTCCCTTCCCTTCAGATCATGCCTCCTCTTCCAGCAGCACAGACCAGTCTTCAGACAAAGGTAGCAATCTGCACTCACACACTCAAGATCCTCCTCTGCTTCAAGACTCTCACATTGGCCAGTTCATCATCCACTCCCCCAGTCTCCTGCTCCAGGACACTCCCCCAATTTTTACACTGAAAAACAGCATGACCCTAAAGCCATGTGGGTAATAGTATTACACTGACAGCCAGTCTGTTTCTACTCAGCCTCCCCTTTCTCTGATCTTTGCCTCTTATTTGACCCAGAGCCGCATGGTGTGAAATGAAATATGTCTTTGCCCTGCGTCCCCTGTGTGAGGGCAAAGAGGCTGGAAAGTTTTGTGCACAAAAACACCTTCCTCACCAGAGATAAAGTCATTGATGGACAACTTTATATGAACCAGTGGAATATAAATTAGCCCTGTTTGGCATGCACACCTATAATTTTTGCACTATTTGTATGCACGCGTTATCAACTGTGTTTAATATTATAACCCTTTATCTGACTGTGCAGTAAATATATAAGTAACTATTCAAATGTATGTTGTGAGATAGGATGAACACTATCCCTCAGGAATAGTTCATATCACCAAACTAAATCTGTGTGAATATCTCTTTGTATTTAGGATCAAAACAAAAATGGAAATATACAAGTAGATATTGTGACAACACACACACTCACACAGTGCACAGAGTAAATCTTATTCAGCCACTCGCAGATTAAACTGTAAGAGCCCCTTGGGCCAAAATAAGATGGCGGTCTACTCATGACCTGCCAAGCCTTTGTTTGTGCGTTTATCCTCCTGTCAGAAGTGTGCAAGACGTCCAAAACCCCACTAATGTAATATAACATCAATATTCTTAGCCAAGACCAACTGAACTGAACTGAGTTTAGCCACAAGGCAATCCAGCTGGCCTATGACATTCATTCATCAATGTAATTTTTCCTGAGGGAGTTCGACTTCTACTCCTACTGTCTAACTTGTCCCCACAGACTCTGAGGCCGAAGACGAGACAGAGGGCCAATCAGAGGCGGTCCATTGGAGAGGACCTGCCCCCGCAGTAGAGGAAAAGTCAAGGTGAGGTTAAGAGCTAATGCTCATATTAAACTGCGCTCGGTAAGCTGTGGTAAAACCATGACAGACAGTCCTTAACTCTTAGCCCACGTACAGCAACTAATCACCCTTTACGACACGCCATTAGGAGAACATTTCTTCAGTTCAGACGGGAAGGAAATGCACTAAAGCTACTACTATTTCAACTAGAGATGCAACCATCCAGCTTTTTTGCTTCCGATACCAATGCTTAGGGTTTGAATATCTACCGATACCCAATACCAACCCACAAAATTATGCTTGTAGACTTTGTTGTTTATGCAATGAAACTGCATTGAATTAGCAGTGAGTGAAAAAGTGACAGAGATATTTGGAATCGATTCCTGATATTGTCATTTTTACAGCATCAGCCCCGATATATTTGGTGCACCATGCCCTCAATAAGCTTAGTATTTTATTTTCCTAATTGCACTCACTATTTTGCTCTCACCTTGATAAATGAGTTATAGTATTTATGAGAAAAAATATATACACTGCAAAAACTCATATCTTAGTAAGATAAGTAATCTAGAAATTAGTTAGCAGTGTACCAGTAACTTGAGTATTACTGTTGTTCTTCTGGGAGATAAATTATTGTGTTTACTTTGAGTCATAGTTGTTTTTTCCCCTCACACTCCGAAGAAAAATGTACCAGGTCTGGCGCTTACGTTAACAGAAGCAGTCAGGATATTAAACCTCCTGTCAGCCTGGATACTCTCCCCTCCTCCCTCCCTCCGCATGACTGGAAGTTACATATCTGTATTTGTTTGCTTCATCTGCTCAGGGAGGAGGAGTTCGACGACTACTTTGAAGACATGTTCCTCTGACGGCGGCGCTATCAGCAGAAGCCCTGCTGCGACTACACTTTCCCCCCGACATATCGGCACGGTGCAACTGTTCCCCTTAATACAGCTACAGAAATAAACATAACATTCACGCAATTTCTGTCACTGTCTTCAATTTGGAGATTTGCCGCCGCCTGCGTTTCGCCCTATCTCACACAAACAGGGCTTTTATCTCGACTTATCACATCTTACTTTAATGTAGATGCCAGATATTTAGCTCATTCGCTATTCGTCAAACAGAAATAAGAGGGAATCATGAAGTAAACAGATAAACCATAACTCCATGACCACTGACCAATGATAGGGATTACCTCCGGTCTGGATATATGGGCAGCAGGTGAATATTCATTAAACAAATATGAAAAATTTGACGGATACAAAATTGGCCTGACCACCTCATGAAATATTTGACCTTGCTAGTACCACTGGCTAAACCAGAAAAATATCAAACTCACATATATTAAACACACATATTAATAAAGCATTAAAGAAATGATTCCTTTTAGAAATGAATGAAGTCAAACATTGCAGATGACTCTCTCTGAGTATCTGTAGATGATCTTTATCTAAACATTGTCTAAGAAAGCAGAGTAAGGATTTATTCATATACACAGTAATCACACAGGTAAACATGTTTAAATGATTGATTTATTGCGATTACAATGCTGATGTAATCACAATTCCTCAACCATTTCACACGATTTAAAAGTGAATTATGTTTACATTTTGTGTTTTGGTTCTTGAGCCAATTGTCCAATCAGAAGTCTCATGAGTGTCACACCTTTGGGCCAAACTGCCTTTGCTCTGCCCGATCCCGGCAGACCACGGAGGCTGAGCAGGGTAGGGCCCGGTCAGTAATTGAATGGGAGACGGAGACCGCTGGGGAAATGCCAGGATGCCTGGGTGATTGTAGTGTGTGAGTGAGTGTTGGTGGTAGTGGGAGGGGCCGCCATCATCACCTTGCCACAGCCTATGACTATAACCAGTATGAAACCAAACCAGTATGAAAGGTCAACGTGTCTTTAGCTTTTCACACACTGTCTTTACGAACAGGTTAAACTTTGGGCAAGTTTTCACATTATGCCTGATTGGTGTAGACTGTATCAATATTCCAAATTGTTATCCTCATGAAGCTAAATAAACACTGGTTTGGTTGGGGGCATATTGATAGATATCCTCAGATCTGTGGGGGAAAAATGACCCTACCTTTAAAGAGAAAGGGTTTTCATCCAAAATACTAACTTTTATTGTAATTTTGGCAAAAAAAATTGGTGAAAAATCAGACAATTCTTTCCAGAACACATTTATCGATTACTAAAATAGTTGATGATTTTTTCAATAATCCATTAGTGCTGATTAGTTATTTCTGCCACAATTTCAAACCTGGCTGCATATTGGAGCTTTTATCTCAACACATACAAATATATTTGTCTGTATTGGCTTTCCATCATTCTGGTATAAAGAATAAGCACTGCATGGCCTTCTACCCTTATAAGAAAAGCAACGAGGATTAGCCATGTCATGTTCTGTGGGCCAAGGACACTCCAACACTGCCTTCAGTCCAGAAGGAGGGAAAGTGCGTGAGGTTATGGGAGATTATGGACCTTGGCTTAGAGCAAGACAATTACTTTGCCATGTTGCCGCTCTGTCGGCCTTCTTTTAACTGAGTACACCGAGGGAATGAGAAGTAAATTACATTGTGAAAGCTACTGATTTAGGCTAACAGGTAGTTACTGTAGTAAATGAATCCAGTCATTAAAGGTAACCCGAGGGAAATGCTACTAATGGCCACTAGGTTACAACTCCGCCTGCTTTTATGGCCAATGAAACGTGTTGTCGCATGCCTTTTCAATCCAAAATATAACTTCTCCTATCGATTATTACTGCTAATAAGCAAAAACGATGTTCAGAAGAAACAGTATTCACTTTTCAAAACAAAAGAAAATGCCTATAGGAAAGAGTTGCTGGTATAGGAAAAAAATAAATAACTTAACAGAAGTCCATGCATAAAACAGCATTGACCTTCATTATCCTCAAATCAATCTTCCCCTGTACACAAAATGACTAGCCGGCAATATACAGTGTGTTAAGCAACATTTTATCAAGGCGGGATCAGATTCAATCCACTCCAATCCTCTTTGCTCAGGGGCTCATCCAGCTTTGACGCCTGTAAGATCCCGGCACGATATATGACTAAGCCCGAGGTGTCTCCAGTTCATTCCCCGTCTCTGTCTGAACCGCCATACGTGAGCTAAACGGCAACAGGAACCGCACATTGACAAAAAGCCACTGTGGGCATTTACACCCTCATATATTCTTTATTTGCTTATACATAATACATCTTATGACACATACGTACAGTGAAGGGCATTTAGTTTCTAGAAGTGACAGTAATAGTGCTAGAGTTGGCTTTGTATCACACTGCACGTACAGACCTGCTGTGTTCTGTTTCTGTTTGAACAAGACCAATGTTTTATATCACTGGAGGCAGAAATGTCAAGCTTATTATTGAAAACTAATGTACAGTAAAGCACAGTTTTGGCTCCAGTGACCAGGAGTTCCACCCTGCCTCAGCCTTTCTTGGTATTCCCAAAGCCATTCTGATTGGATTAAGAGCATGCAGTGCCCCATTGATTAAAGAAGATGGCATTGTGTTGTGTAACCGGACACTGGGAGTCTCAGTTTGGCTTTGCTGAAGGAAGGAGATATCCAAAGTGATTCTAAAATAGCAGTACTGTCTACTTTCTAATGTCTAAACAGATCAGGTCCAATTCAGGTTTAGTAGGAAGGATTGGCCTTTGGGCCTGGCTGACACTGCCAGTATTTACTGCCTAATTTACTTTACTGAGCAGAGGCTTATAATGGTCTGCTCTAGTGAAGGCTGCTATCTCCATTCTCCCAAACGAATGTTGTCTCGCCGTGTACAGCTGTGAGGGTCTACAGCCCCATCAGTAAGAAGTATGGTCAAATGCAGTTTGCATTTCTTTAATGAACAATGGCTGGCAACCAGAATGGTCCTGGTGAAAAGAAGTCTTTCCTAAACTTATGACCAAACAAAAAAAATCTCAATCAACCTTACACCCCACAATCTCTGTTTATCTATTTACATTTATAACACAGGAACCTGACCATATTCTTTGATATAGCTACATTAGATATCATCAACGACTTAACAAGCAGCATATTGTTACTGCGGAATATATTGTACAGTATGCATGCAATGTTTATCTACACTTTATATATTATGTATCCAAGGAGACAATTAACAAGTAGAAAATCCGAAGAATGTAGAAGCTTATAATCTTCATAGTGAAGAACATACTCTACCATATGACATGTCATGAGGTTTGACAACATTCCTTTGTCTTTAAGGTATAGGAACATCATTCATTGAAATGGCTTTGGTGATTATGAGTCACTATATCTGACTTTTATATCACTAATGTTGGTTTTGTTTTTATGGTTACCATACATTGCCACATACATGTATTTAAATATTTACCAAAGGTTACCATTCATTGGTCCTTCACCAAGTCCTGCCATGCCCAAAACGGTGGCATCCAAGTGCATTGTGCATAACCGTGCACGTCTGTGCTTCCCCCATAATACAGTATACATAAACCCAATCAATACCTTACAGTATATGCTTTCTCTTCATCTACATTTAAACATTATCATATTGAATTCATGGAAGACCCGGCATGTTGTCAGCCACATCTCAAAGCAGTCTCTATGATGGCTACGTATGACCTTGAGGTTTTGCACAGTATCACACGGAGGCCTGTACAGTTTTCTATATGCTAGAAGTCTTTAGAGTTCAGGATCAGGTCGACAGGTCCATGTCAAACCAAAATGTCCACTGCAGTAGGAGAAGCATGATGATGATGACGATGCAGGGCTACACTGGTGTGACTGACTCCAGCTGTCCGATAAAGAGGATGAGCGTCTCCTATACGAGTCCTAACTAAGAGTCCGGGACATGTGTTTCAGCAGATGGTGCAGGTCTTCGACTTTCCATCAGCTAAAACATAGAAACGAAAGGATCAGACACATTTGGATAACACTTAGACATTATATTATGCTGCATTATGAACATCGCCTCACATCCATCGCCGCCCCCTTCATGTTTCTTCTTCTCCTCCTCGATGGCTTTCATCTTTGCGTTGTACACTTCGGCCAGTTCATTCCAGTGTGATCTGTTGTTGTTCAGTCCGTCAAACATGGGCTTGATCTCTTTGTGGAATCGGGAAAACTCCTAAAAGAATCCCAAAACAGAAATGTTTCAAAATGCATCCATAGGTTTGTTGTCTAACACAGATAACTAACACGTTAGAAGTAAGTACAGCAAACAGTTATGAAATTCAACACGCTTTGTTGAGACCACTTTTTTTTTGTTTTACCTTGTACACAAATGAGCACACGAAGTCAATAAAACCACACTGCATCTTGGGCAGTTGCTCGGCACAGTTCCGATCCATCATGGGCTGTGGAAATGAACAAATTTAGATTTGTTATTTTTCTTCAGTCAAATGAGGCAATCTGAGTAAAAATGTTCAGGTTTAAAGGGTCTTACAATAGGTTGCTGGTCTAAAACACTTCTTTCCAAATCACCCTGTTCCCAGAATTCAGCTGCTACCATCAGGGCGACCTGAAGGAAACAGAATGTTGCAGTTTACATTTGCACAAATGCATAGCTCTGTCGGTCACCTCTTAGTCATTTCTTCCTGTTTTGTGAGTAACTGTATAGTATGTGTGGAGTTTGATGAGCTCTGACCTTGCTCTGTACTTCCCAAGGCTTGGTAATAGCAGACAAGTCACAGCCGGTCATCATCATGGCCCTTGATATAATAGAAAGAGATCATTCAATTTTTACACAAAATACCAATGTATTTATTCTCTAATTAATTTGTTAAAGGTATGTTTTTGTATCTTACATGACAATTTCTTTCCTGGTGGAGTTGTTGGAGATAAAGGCAATGGCGTCTTTCTCTTCTGCCATCGGCTCAGTGGCGTTGACTATATTTTGGAACATGGTTCTTTTTCTGTTTGAGAAACAAAATACATTTTGATTCATAAAAATAAAAAACTATAAGCATTGTATAATTTCACCGTTGTTCTGGTTACTCACTTGAAGTAAAGAGCCAGATCTGTTGCAATGATGCACACGTCAAACAAGTGTTGCACATTTTCAAATTGACGTTTTTGAAGGTTGCAGAAGATGTTCAAGGCCTAAAAAAAGATAAAAATTGATATGTGCTCTGGATAAGTAATCTAGTCAGGAACATAGTCTTTGGTGTGGCATACCTCCTGCGCCATGAGGGTTTTGCTGTATTCCAAGTGGTGCCTTTCCAAGATGGAGGAGCCATGCAGTTTGGCTAGAGGATGTGAGCTCCTATACACCATGAAACAAGGCCATGAGTCTCGTTCAAGCATGGAAATGGACAAATCTTTTATTTTTAATGTTCCTTACTTTGTCTGATAGAGATTATTGGTTCCTCTGTGGTCGATATCGTGGCAGAATGCAGCCGCTACCATTGCGAAGGCATCCAGGTCTGAGTAGTACTTCCTCAGCTTCCCTGTCTGTGAAAGCACAAGCAAAGGTTATTGGTTATAGGTAGTAGTACTAATCACTGAAGCTGCTACATGTGCATGATTTAACAAATAGTTTAAGTCAGTAAGTAAGTTATGGAGCTTGAGTTTTGTAAAATGCTAACTTAGCATTTTCAATGTGACTTTACACCGCTACCCAGAGGCCTAGAAGAACATGGCTGGGCTCATTTTAAAGCCTGAAACCTCCTCTTCCAAAAGTCTCTATATGACATTTCCTCACGGAGATATTTTCTTAAGTCACCAGCAACACAAGCGGCCACACCCCTATCTGTTGCGGTAAAAGGAATGATTTTTGTTTTTTTGAATCGATTTATTAAACCCAGCCCAAGTAAGTAAGTAAGTAAACTTTTCACAGACACAAAGTCACAAAGTGCTCCAGAGTAGTAAAAACGTAAAAAATGGGAACATTGTGCAATTTATGGCAGCGCTGAGTCAGGAGGACTCCTTTCGCAAACAAATATGTTTGAGGTGGTTGGCTGCTACAGCTTTGAAAGCTCTGTCTCCCCGGCCTGTTTAAAAGCATGTTCGTAGAACCGTCATCAGATTCTGCTCAAGCTCTGAGTTGAGCTGTACGGCTTGAGTAGATCGGCAATGTAGGTAGGAGCCTGCTCATGTAAGGCTCACAAGGTCACCACCAACATTTTAAATTGAACACGATACACAACAGGGCAACAGCAGGGATTTCATCACAGTGTAATGTGGGCCCTCCTGTTGGTGTTGGTAAAAGTCTCACAGTTGAGTTTTGGGCTGCCTGCAGAGGCGCCAGCTCTTTTCTTGTTAAGACAATAATAATAACCACCAATGCCCCTGAAATAAGAGATATTGATTCTAGAGCGTACACTGACTCTGTGACTGCCAAGAGAGTCTGTCATGTCCCATGTGACTCATCGCTGCGGTCATGTACTGTACCTAGTCAAGTGTATTTTCATCATTTTGCTCACTATCATTTCTATCCTTTGTTTGCTGGACATATAAGCTTAATATACCGGTAGTAAAGCATGTTTCAAAATGTTTATCTTTAGAAGGCAAGCAAGTCAACAATGCTAGTCTGCCTGCAATAATAATCCTACCAAACAAATTAAAGTCCAAATGAGGTCCAAGCCCTCTCTGCTCTGTTTACTCAAATTGTATTATTTTTCTCTGTAGAAAGAGTTGAATACATTCTCTGTATCTGTAGATCTTTATCCATTAAAGGGTAATAAAGTTTGTGAAGTTCGAGTGAAGTACGTCAATGATCGTACCTGATCATGATCGCAACCAGATAAATACTGATCTGAGACATGACAGAGGGGGTACATGACAGCGGTGGTCTGCAGCCAGACCCTTTGGCTATTATAATAAATACATACAGTGTGTAGAGTACAATGATTACCTGCAGTAGACAGAACATGGTGTGGCCCACGTTAAAGCCATGTCTCCAGTTGTGGTAAGTGATGGATCGGTAACCCTTTCTCACTGTGTACATCCACCTGGTCAGTGTCTAAAAGTGGAAACAATTACAAAATGTAGCACTGGCACAACAATGCTATATTCAGGATATATTGTAAGCGGTTGTAAATGTATGTACTTCAGCGGGGACTTTGAATTTCTCCACAACTCCAAGCTCAAAGAACATGCGAATCCCAGCTTTAATGAGGTCAAACTCTGTAACAGGGAGATCGCTGAAGGAGAATTTGTAGAGATCCTCTCCGGTGACGTTATTGGCCACTGGGATGTTTGCTCGCTGCACAAAAAACAAGGAGAAATCAGTCTTGCCACACACAGTTCATTCATAATTCAAGTTAGTGCTGAGATCTCTGGAGAGTAACACTGTGTTGGGAAATTTGCGATGCTTACTAATAGTTTGTACATCTCCTTCTGGTCACAGTCTTCAGGATCAGCGTCAAACTTCTCTTTGGTATTCTGGGTGTGTAAAAGAGATCAAATGAATTAAGATTAATAGTTTAAGTGAACATGGTAGATAGGAGAAAGTCTTCATATCGTCTGCTTTTAAAGTCGATGAATGTTGTTTTGGTAAATGAAATAAAGTGTCTAGTTTGGTGAAAAAGAAGAGCTGCTCACCAGAATGGATTGCATTTCGTCGTTGGTGCATCTGGTCTGGTACATCAGCATCTCCTGGGCGATGTCCCTCCTGTACTCAGTGCGGTTTAGCTTATCGTAGGTGTCACAGTTGAGCACTGACCATCCGAGGAACTGTGTGAGAGCCTGGAGCGGAAAAGACAAAAAAAAAAAACATTAGCAAGATTTCACATTTTTACCATGTTATGCTTTTTGTGTTTGTCTTTTTAATATTTAATGTCTGTTTGGACATGTTAGGATTTGTATTTCATAATTTATTGCCTCAAATGATACGTTATGGATAGCTTTTGGGCAAGACATGATTAGTAGAACAAGATGATAACATGGTCAAAAGCTCCAAAAATATCAATTGTGCATAATATGTGGATGACTCCGTATTGTGTCAAGGAAGTAAGAAGACTATTTATATGCAAATAAATGCCACAGTGGGTCGCTTTTTTTCTTAAAAGAGATGCAGCGCCTGTTGTGTTACATGTGAAGTTGCAAATGAGACAGAGAGAAGACATTGGGAATGGAGTGTAAGAATGCGGAGAGCACACCTCGGTGATTT
>OMNZ01010461.1:21938-32861 GCA_900303255.1 Lesueurigobius sanzi | reverse complement strand
TTTAATAATTTACTAAATGCACTTTTTCTTACCCAGTATAGAAATTGCATGTAGTCTGGCTTGCACGGCCTGCAGCCTCTTCTTGTGGTTGGAGAAGCCATGGGCAAGTCTAATGTGTGTGAACAGTAGGGTCTGTTTATCTTTAGGGATGTTATACATTGCCGTCAATGACTCCATAATTTCTGATGGACTTTCAGAAATCTGAAAAACAGAAAAGCTGTACATTCTGCATGTGTCAATAAAATTGTGACTTATCAATATTGAGAAACATTACCTTGTCAAGCTGCTCAATGTGAATATAGTGTAGTGTATTACTACTGGTCTGTATAGAAAAGAATATTGTTATAAGTAGAACAAAAATACATGTTGTAAACCTTAAATATTAGTCATTTTACCTTCCGCTCAACTTTGACCTCAGGACCTGGTTCAGCATAGAATTCAAAGTGCAGTGTGGTGGCACTGGGGGGATACTTCTGTAAAACCAGCATTGCAAAACCCAGAGAGACAAAAGAAAACACTAAATAGTTTGGATATCTACCATGATTAATATAATCACTGAACATGAAAAATTACCGCCATAGGCAAATCCCTGCAGCACTCAGCAAGACCAAAGCCATTCTCCTTTCCACCCCAGCTCTACAAATTCAATATACATAAGTACCAGCATTTATTCTCATGGAATAAAACAATAAAAACAATACAATGGAAAGAAAAAAACAAAAACATTTAAATACCTCTGCCAGGTGTTGTAGACGGGCTAATAAAGGTGTTCTTTTATCAGACCCTAGTCTTGTGATGTAGTTGGACCGCTTACTGAACACGTATAGAAGGTTCAGCACAGATAGAACCACCTGCATATCACATGATGCTAACAAGGTAGTTAAGTGCTGTAGAAAAGAAAGAATATATTAACATATTATCAAATAAATGACGATATGACAGTAGACTCAAACCAACCTCTATGGAACTGTAAAGGTGCCTAGAGAAGCTATATTCAATTAACAGTGCTGTGAAGTTAAGTACTGCCAACAGAAGAGCCTTGAGCTGCCCATTGTCTGGACGATCGCACACCAGCAGCCATGACATATTCTCCACTGTCTGGCCTGCATCACACAGAATGCCATCAAAGCGATCTAGGAGGTCCACCCAGTGGTACAGTTCACACTAAAGCAGAACAGGGTAAATGCATCAGCTCAATAGGATTTCAAATAAGACATGACAGACAACTGTCAGAAAATTATTATGAAAAATTACTTTGCCAATATTCCAGGTCTTGATGTGCTGCAATTCAACCAGGAGCTGCTCATCACTGCATGCCTTAAGCTTTTCAATAAGTATCCTGCAGTCAGCCGGCTGTGTAGGGCATGGATAAAGACTTAATTTATCAATTTAAGACAAATTCAAGTTAGTCTACCCATTTTACCAGAATATATAAGATTTTGCAAAAATAATTACTTCAAGTTTATTGTTTGACATTTTTGGATGGTATTTTGAACTGAAGGATCTTTTTGTTCACAAAATTATTTGTACAATTTCATGCAAATACAGACGAAAACATGTTAATTCCATGAGCTTTAAAAGTAATAAATACTGAACAAATACTCACAGCTTCTGTAGGCGTCTTTTTTAACTTGCTTCTGTCTACCTTCATTGTTGCGCCTTCTGTGGCCCCCGATTCTGTTCAGGGCAGGAGGCAAAATATATAATTAAATGTTCTGTGTCATTCAACATGAATCTACACAATATACAGTACAACTAAGAACTAATGAAAAACAATTCCAGGAACGAATAGTCATTAATACAGTGTGAATTTAACTTACAGAAATCAGTTTGGCAATATCCAGGTAACAGCATTTTAGTCACATTACCTACAAAATAAACACATTTGACAAACATCAGGCAAATTAGATGTAAGAGAAACCAAGGTTACTTTTTTTTTTTTTATTCAACACAAAGAATACAGTCTTCAAAAGACATGGTCTACCCTAAAAAGATCTGCATTGAACCTGGAATTAGTTTTGATATACTTGTTGTATTTGGACATAGGACCTTGTAAACTACAGTAAGTAACCCAACCATTTAGACACAGTAATACAGTAATATAGGTACAATAACCATTAACAAATTGATTGCTGTTCTAATTATAAAGTAAGACAATAATTCACTATATACAATGTACATGTCCATCCAACTATTAAATACAATCATAATTTTAGCTTTACAATCCATTTGTTTTGTTTTTTAAATCAGCTAGTGGCCAGAAAGCAACAAAGTCACTTGATGTATTACACTTTATGCAGTCTAATCATTAAGATACGAAATTCGCACGTCATGAAAAATAGATCGTGATGCTGCACAAGAGCCGAAACGATTGGAAATGGAAAGTTAATAGTTAAAAGCTACTCTTCAGCTTGATGAACAACTCATAATATAGCATGTAGCTAAAGGAGACGAGTCACTGTATCTCTGCACAATGAATAGGAAAAACAGAAAATAGAAAGAATAGAAAGATGAGTCCACTAAAATGACGTATTAGCGAAACACTAAACAAAACAAGAAAATGCTATGTTGTTGTTGCGGATGTTAGCCAACCAAGCTAACACTGTGATACCGGTAGTAAACGTCGTTGCTATCTCCAGGTAACATTAGATTACGGTATGCGCAAATAAAGCCAGCTGAACATCATGTTAGGGAAATATTGTACAACAAATGCAAACTCCTATAACCAACAGACAACACCGCCACAGCTGTCAGTGTGGTTAATAGAGCGTCACGCCGCAATTACCCGGGAGCTGAAAAAAATCCAGGTCGAGGCTTCGTAGGCCTCAAATTAAACCCACTGACTTTGCATAGCTTGTCCGGTTTTCACGAAAATGAAACGGTAAATAATAAAGTGCCATGTGTGAGTATAATGCATCAGTGTGGAATACCTCACAGCGGGAAACTCGTCAAAAAAGGAGCTTAGCCTCAGAGCTAGTTACACATTCCCCATTAGCCCAAGTTAGCCGCCAGCAGAAATGCACAATAAACTCGCTGAATCATTGTCGGACAGTCTATCCTGACACTGCAAGTTATGTTTACCAGATGATACAGTCTGGGTAAAACTAGTCTAGTACACGAGTAAACAAGTTTCCTCTAACCGAAGTGCTCCCGATTGTCCAGATAGTACGTTGGCAGTCAAGGTTGTGTGTGTGCAAAATGTGAATACGGATATGAATGTGTAACTGACTGTTTAATTTGCAATTGTGATCAATAAATGTATAATTGAATCGACTTAAAGAAACTCTCTACAGGACAGCTGTTATCTATAGAATCATTGACTCATAAAATTGCAATATTTTAACTATACTGCACTGTCCACCCAGTTAAAGGCGATCAGACGCAATAAATTACAAAAGGTACACAAGTAAATCACAACCTCGGGTTTTGTATTAGGGATACACGAACTGAATATCAAAACACGTTGATTTATTTTTACATTAACAGAGTTGAAATTATAAATATATAAACTGTAATAAGGTTAAATATACAGGGAATAATAAATAAGAGTTGCATACCAGAAACTCCTTTGGTTCATTAACCCCACCATTTGCATCAGTTTGTTTTTAGCAGATTCCTCAGATGATCTAAAAAAATAAATTAAAAAAAAAGTCTTAACCTAATAAAAAATAATAAAATTGCGAAAATTGTGTTATTGTTAATGTAATTTAAATTTTAAAATAATTTTATGCAGAGCCCACAATAATATGAGTCTAAATAGATTTTTTTTTTTATTTAAACTTTAAATAAGGTTTGATGGAAATAACTTCACATACACAACCTTTGCATTAGTGTTTGGGATGAATGCATCAATTAGCATATAAAATTGTATAGTATCTTAAATTACGTGATAGTCCTACTGTATTATTTTACGACAGAAACTGTCAAAAAAAAAATGCAGCGAAATCACTGAAAGTACCCCTTGGCAGCCAGATGTGCAATAACTTTAAGAATTAAGATGACACCTTTTGATAACGTTAAGTGACGTTATTTGTTCAGCTTCGCCTGATTTAACGTAAACCGTTATTTAAAAAGAAAAAAGGCGGAATTAACAGTTAACAGCTACTTCTAAACCGTCTAATGCCTTGTATCACTTTTATTCTTTTTTTAGTTCCTGTTGTGTTGAAATATAATCACACATTTAAATTGTTGACACAGTGTTATCAATCGATGTGTATTGTACAGCCAGGCATGGCTGCGCAAAAACATTGTCACTAGTAGTCCAACATTAGCAAAGTTTCAAGTTATTGCTACATGACGTTAGCAAGTCGTTAGCTTTCAACTAAGGGACATGGCAAAGCCAATGCTTAATTTTATAGCGTGTGGTGGGAAATTTAAATCCTACAAGTAGGGCTTTTCCCATTACACCAGGAAAATCCGGGTCCAATGTGTAAACTCCTTTGACTTGTGAAAATACCACCACAGAGGGAACATGAGTAAGCTAGCGACGAGAACCTCACAATGCTCTATCATTGGGATGATGGCTAAATTAAAAATGGCGGTTTACACGACAGAATATCCATATTTACCAGCAAAAAGCCCACTTCTGTGACCTCAGCTTTTGATTGCTGGTAATATATTAATACAGAAAATGTTAACTTATGTAAAAAGAACCCATACATGGCCAAAACTGAACGTTCCACTAAAGAATCGACACTTCTACTCACCTCAAATGCGTGTTACATTTGCTTCTCCATCTTGCACTGGCGAGTAGGGCAGTCTGAAATCTCGCGAGAAAACATTTTGCTGCGTTACCCCGTGGTTTTCCCCTTACCCTGCTAGGGCACTCCCTTGTTGTGAAAAGCAATGATAATGCGCTTTTTGATCACAATTACAGTACAGTAAAATCTAACTATAACCTGCTTAAACGACATATAGGGAACATTTGTCTTGAAACGCGTTTAATTATTTATACACAAGGGAAAGCAGACAGTTAAAAATAGGTAAATGGATCACTGTCCAGCTCAGAAATAAAGTTTTTTTTTTTTTTTTTTTTTAACTTAAATTCTTGTATTTAAGTTAATTGGGATGTTGGGTGCTCATTAAAGTGCATCTAGTTGCACAAGTTGTCTCTAAATAAATTAGATTGCCATTGTGACTGGCTGTCTTGGACCTATTTAGGCAAATTGGGCTTATGTTAAATTAATAAACAATGTATACAATTTTTTGTTTAAAACTGTATTTAAACATTGTTATAGCACACAATCAAAAGGGGTCACACAAGTATAACTAAGAATATTAACAAGGGTTTTCCAGCACAGTTTATAATTACACAAACAAGACAAGAACTGACATGACAATAACTGTGTACAAAGTAACAAAAAACAAACAATATTGTTATTTTCAAAATACAGCAAAAACCTCGTGTACAAGTCATGTTGAAATATTTCAAAGTTTGGAACTATAAAAGAACATAGGTTACAAACCATATTTACACATCAATTAAAATCCTGCAATTTTCACGTTACACACCATTAAATCTACAATTTGTGACTAGTACATTCTGTGTGGGAAAAAAAGCACAAATCTAGACCTGCCTGAAGAGTGGTGCCAATATTCCTTTTCTCCCCTATATCTATATACATCAAAGGTACAAATATGTACAACAAAGTGTCACTGTAAAGTTTAGAAATAAGTGGTGGATACAGTTTTGTACAAGTCTTGATTTGTCAAAAAATATTTGTTTGAGACCATTTGAAAAAAAAAAAATAAACAGACAAGGTAGTTTATATCACATTTGCCTTGGTAAAAATAAATATTTTAAATAAATAGACCATGTCATGTTTGTGTTACGGTTTTCACAAATAGATGCAAGAATAAAAGTTTATATTCTTTAATGATCGAAAGCAATTTACAAAAATCAAACTATTCAGAGATCTAAAAGCTAATAATTTGTATCTTTTCTGAGTCATTTGTTTAAATTTTTGAGGTAATAAAAGTGTAAAAAAAAAAAAAGAGAAAGAAACACTACAGACGGGTACATTTATATTTATAGACAATGGAAGCTGTACAAATTTTTACAAAACTATAAAATTATTTCCCTTTAAAAGCTAATTACAGACAAAGTCTGTAGAAGAAAGTTCATTCAAAATCTACCCTTATACAACTATCTAGTCAAAACTGATAAGCTCCCATTACATTTCAGTCATTATACATGCAACAGATTTGAATTTATGTAGCGGTAAAAGTTAAAAAAAAAAAAGTTATTTTAAAAGTGAATACCTATCATTTGGACAGACCTGGTGCTGTGTGATCCAGGCAGCTTGGACTGCTGCCCCCGCGACCCGGAAATGGATATGCAGAAGATGGATGGATGGATGAATGGACCTATCATTTTACCAGTTTGCTAAAAAAGGCATTTATATGACATTTAAAAATACAAACCAAGATGCAAGTGAAAACCCATTTTCGCTGTCCAAAATATGAGTATTTTCAAATCTTCTTTAACAAAAATATTTTCCCTCATAAAAGAAGTTTGCCATTGCGGTGAATTTTTAGAATTTTTCCAAGTCTCTGTTTTGCTGTTGCAAGTCCCTTCTTTGGGCGTTTCCCTTCAATAAAATAAAGAGGAAAAGAAAAATACATCAGTACAAATTTAAACTTTCTTGACCTTGACTTTGCATACTTACCTTGACCAACTCCAGTGATGCCCTGACTGACTAATGCTGCAGGTGATGCAGCAGAATGAGAGCTGCTGTTTTGTGGGGACAAAGAAGGTCGTCTTGATGTGAGGAACACACCAGGAGCCATTGCGCCACTGCCTCGTGGTCCTCCAGGGCCGAAGGGTCCCGGTCCTGCAGTGTACTCATGGTCTAGCAGACTGGCGGAATAATAGTCCATTCTCCTGTCTGGACTGAAGTCTCCAGGGGATTCAGTCGCAGGTGGTGGTGATGGTGCAGGTGGCTCAGTTTGCACAGGTGGAGGAGAAGCCACACGTGGTGGTGGAGGACGTGGCTTTTTGGTGTACTTCCTTTTTGCAGGCTTTTGTTGTTCCTGGACCAAAACAAAACCAAACATTATATTATGCAGAAATGGTAAATAAGCATGGTTAATGATAAACTGAACATAAATTTAAAAATTCTGACTCACTTGTTGTGCCAATTTGGCAGCAGCTGCTGCAAGGCCAGTTTCTACTGATGCAACCCTTGCCCCTTCTCTGGCTGGCCGTTCCTGCTTTGGAAGTGTGGGCATCACCCTGGCTATATTTTTTACAAAGGTTATATTGTTATATTAACTGAAACATAATGAATGTCTGCTTTCTTTATTATAATACTATTTACCTTTTGGACTCCAAGGTGTGTCATCCCAATTCTTCTTTCTTTTCATTTTGGCTCTACTAGCATGGTCATCTTCATCTGATTCCAAAGAGGGATAAACTTAAAACAAAAAATAAAAAGGTTACTATTCAATTTGAACCCATCATCATAAAATCAAACAAAAATCTATAAAAATTGCCATTAAAGTTTTAACATTACTGCACTTTGTTTATTTACAATTTTATTTAACGAGTAATAGATTTCATGCTAAAAAATAAGCTACACATTTTTTTTGTTAAATTGTGTCATTTAGTAGTATCACAAGTTTTCAAAACGTAGTCTCTACTTTTTGAAAATGTTTGCTATAGAGGGAATGGCCAAAAGCTTAAACATAAGACCCTTACCATAGTCAGAGTCTTTAAAACAAGTCCCAAGCGTCTCTTGTTCATCGGGACTCTCGTCATCACTCATATGACGTGCTGGCCGTTTGATGGGCCGTTTTCCAGGTCTTTGAATGATGGGTTTCTTCTCAGTCTTTTTGGCCCCAGTGGCAGTCATCCACACAGCTCTGCCTTTTTTGTCCTTTACCACTCCCAGACCCTCTGTCAAACCCCCAGAAATGGATAGCGGCGATGAAGAGGAGGAAGAAGATGAAGATGAAGGAGGGTTGGCCATGGAGAGCATGCCTTGAATGGCATCACGAGTGCTGGGAGAAGCTGGAGCCTCTTCACTGTGGAAAATATGTAGATGTACTGGTATTTTGACTGCTTTAATAGAACATCAGAAGCCTAAAAGTCTAAATTAATCATATTAACTCTTTGCCTGCCACAGACAAGACTTTTTATTATGGCAGTATAGACGGGGTGTGCTGTATGTGTGTGCTCATTTTAATTTATTTCTTTATTTAACCAGGAGCGTGCCACTGAGATTAACAATCTCTTTTACAGGGGAGTCCTGGCCCCAGAAGGGATCCCATTGTACATGTTTTTAGTGGTAGGGGAAACCGGAGCACCCAAAGGAAACCTACGCAGACTCGGGGAGAACATGCAAACTTCACACAGAAAGGCCCGGGAATCGAACCCAGGACCTTGTTGCTGGGAGGCGAGAGCTCTAAACGCTGCACCAGTCACATGTAAATCAAACATCTCAAGCAACACGTGGTGCATTAGCACACTAGGGAAACCCACGGGAAAACCCATAGGAAAGTGCTGTACACGGACAGAGCCGAAGAAGCTCGGGCTGAATGCCAAAGAATGATGAAACATTTACAGCTGGAGATCCCAACCTTTTTTCCATTAAGGGCCAAAATAGGCTATGGAGGACCAAAATTGGCAGTCGAAGGGCCAAACGCAATACCGTTTTGCATAGAAAGACCAAATGCAAACAGATCTATGATTAAATATCCTTTAGTTACTGTGCTATTGAGTAGGACATTGCGTTTTGGTGTCTTTATTAATTATTGACAATCTATTCAGTGTACAAATGAATGAATCAATCAATCAATCAGAGTATCAAAGTAGATACTTTGATACTTGCTTTGGAAGAAGCACCAGGACCAAATTAAACCCCTTGGAGGGCCGAATTTGGCCCGCGGGCCCCACTTTGGCCAGCCCTGATTTACAATTTTAGCGACTCACTTTGCGATTTTTCCCGTCAGAGGTCTAAAGTTTGTCGGACCCGGCTTACATAGTAACGGTGCTAGGATGTATGATTGGACAATGACCGTTATGGGGTGGGGTTCGGCAAAAGGTAAATTATCTCAGCATTTTGTCTAAAAACAGCCGTTTTCACTAAAACTGCCCTGATTTGTCTGTGAATTTAAAAAAAATGGGTCATCAGACTTTAAAAAAAAGTAGTCAGAGTACAAAAAATTTAGAAAACTTGCAAAAACTGTCAGGGAAGGGGGGTTGAGGTGACAAAAGGGCTGGCAGGCAAACAGTTAATAGAACATCCTAAAGTTAAGTGCTCACCCAAGTGCTGGGTCCAAGCCTGCCACCTGTTTACTGGCCTTGAGTAGATCGAGAATTCCACCAGCACCGCCCTTCACTCCATGGGCCTCCAGTGCTTCTTCATCTGTGGTATAATCCTCCTGAGGGTAACACAGGGAAATTTGTGTTGTGTTTTGTTTATTTTTACTTTGTGAAAGTGAAAAAATTGTTCAACACTTTATAACACCCTTACTTCAATGTCAAAGTCAACCTCTCCAGGCTCTCTGATGCGATTAGGATCAGAGCAAGGTTTTGCTCTTGGCAGCTTTCTAGGCAGACCTTGGGACACATTTTACAACATTCATGAAGACAAGGGTCCCATCTATTTATTACAATTTCATTGTTACAAAATGTGTATGTTTTCATTATAAGTGCAATTTATTTAATTTATCACTCAATTTTTCTCAAATTTATCACTCAATTTTATTTATTTTGATACAAGAATTCTATTGTGTAGATTTAGAAAGTTATTTTTAGATAGTTTTTTGTCCTGAAAATTAACTGAAGCGAGCCCTCCAAGAAACTGCATAAAGAAATTTCCACAATGCACCTTGAACCACGTATCTAAATCTTACTTTTACCACCCACAAACATTTTTTTCCCTTTTATAAAACATTTATTGAAGTGTGTACTGCGTAGTATGGGTATTGGGACCAGGGAAGATGTAAAAATTTACCACTCAGTTTCTTCTTTTTGCTGGATGCGGCTTGCTTGCGTCTTGGAGGAGGAGTCTCGTCAATTTGCAGCTCATCCTCGGATTCAAAATCAGAGGCACTGGATCCTTCCATCTCAAGTTGTTGGTAGCTAGCGGCTGATCCTGCTCCATTGCTACTACCATCCCTCTTACTACAATTAAAGAACATTTATGTGAATAAAGGCAAAATGTAAATATGGTGTGGTTCCTAATTCTGATAAGCAACTTACCCTTGGATTTTTCCATTGGTTAAAACTAGCTTTAATTTGCTTTTATTAAACTTTCCTTCCAAGTCATCTAATGGCAGCTCTAACTGCTAAGATATAAACAAATTTCCAGAATGAGTATACATACTGTACAAACAAGACTCACATCAGATTTGGTTACAAGCCTTTACCCTGTTTTTGCCTTTAGATTTTCCAGGTTGAAATTTCTTAAGAGTGTGTTTTGTGTGAATCTCAAGGAGGTCAAGTTCTCCTGCCTCCATTTTCACAGCTACTTTTTGACCCTTTTTCTTGATTCCCATTTGTCCGAAAGTATCCATTACTTCTTTAGGTTTGGAACCCTTCTTCTTTCCAGGGGGGCGTCCTGAGTTCTGAGACGTGTTAAGGGGAGCTTTCGTAAGCGGTGAGCCAGGATACTGAGATCCTGTGCGGCCAATGTTTTGTTGAAAAATATCCTACAAAAACACCAAATGTAAATAAAATATATTTTATAGAAATCCATTTGCAAGCAATTTACTTTTTTGTTAAATTATAATTACCTCAACCAGACGGATTTCTTTTGCCAAGTCTTTGACCAGTATTTGAGTGTTGATGTTTTCTGGAATCTCCATTTCGTGATCTGTTAAAGCCTATTGTCACACAGATATGAAATTTCAAACACTGAATATGTGCGTGTAAAAATCATTATAGAAAACATATGAAAAGCATTTACAATCACATGT
>OMNZ01010461.1:0-21918 GCA_900303255.1 Lesueurigobius sanzi | reverse complement strand
ACATGTACAGTGTTCTTTTAAAATAGAAACAAACAAACAAACAAACCTCTTTGCGGGTCCAGCTGCGGAAAGCATTGTTTAAAGCTTTAGCTCCATGGACAAGGTAAGAAGCTGGATGCCTGCGGTTTTCTCTTAGCCCTAAATTATGCCAGTATAATGTTATTTCAAAGACAACTCTCACCACAGAATACAAACACAATAAAGAACATGATTAAATTAGAATACTTACCTCTGAAAGTGTCCAAGAAGTGTTTCCCAACGTACCAGCATACGGTTTCAAAATTAGGAAACTTGAATAAGTCTGCAGTACTCAACCTTTTCTCTATTTCATACGCCCTGAAGGGAGGCAAAAACACAGATTAGTGCGACTATTTAAATAAATGGTTTGGGTATTATGTAAGTGAGGGTCATTCAAAACCACCGTAGTTGCATGTCAATGTTGAGGCTATGCAAAAAGTTTCCCCCAAAGGCCAAACAGTCCACTGGAGTAAGGACAGCATGAATCCATCCTAAAAAGCAAAATGTGAATATATCACTGTGTATACAATATCCACAAAAAGATTTTGTATTTCAAAATAGGCATCTATGCTAGCATACCTGTAGGGATAAATAATGTGTTCCCCTGTTTAAGTGAACACTTGTAACACATATCAACCTGGTCTCCAAAGAACATTTCATTTTGATTCGAGGAAGAGTTCCATCTCTCAAAAAGAGCGAGGTTGGCTGGTGTGGGAGAGATCAGGTAGAAGATTTTTTCTCCCTAAAAGACGTAGACATGTGATTGACTCAAGTGATTTTGTGCATTAAGTGGTAATATGCAAGTATTTAATGTGGCTTTAATCTTACTCTGAGAACATGGTACCACACAGAAGTGCCACCAAAGTCGATGTGAAAGTCTGTATAGCTGTCCTTGACTCCCATTAAGCAGTACTTTTGTACATTTGGACGTTCAAACACAGACTCCTCTGGCCACAGGTTTTCTACCCATGACAATTTCCTTACAATCTTCGGAGTCTCCACCAAATTTGAGAGTCTGAAAATAAAATTAAAATAAATAATACAAACAGGATTTTATATTAGAGTCGTCAAATAACAGGCCGTTACCTGGTTTCAGAGAACTCCAAGCTGATTACATTAAGTACTTTGTCTCTATTAGGACTGTTGTAATACTCAACAAAGTCCCCTAAACGCATCTTCAAGTCGCACTGACGGGCTACATCAATGACATCAATCTCCCTCTCTGAACCTGCAATGAGTTAAAAAAAATATATATATATACATATCATGGCAATGAAAGATGATTTACCATACATTCGCTTTTTTTCTTTTACCAATGTAGTTTTCTACATCGCTGACAGTAAATGAAGATGGAGGCAAAGTCATTCCAAGGCCATCCCTTCGAAGTACCATAACAGGAACGCTGAAAGAGTGCTCTTCAAGAAATTCAACAGTGAACTGAGCACCGGTGGGCTTCAGTAGGACCTCATCCGCACTAGACATAGAATATACATTTATTAACATAATGTGTACCTGTATTGTCTAAATACAAACAATAAAAACATTTGAGAAGTGTGCAAAACTTAATTTTACAAATGTAAAAATGTGGTTTCCAATCTTTTTCATCTTGCCTGGCCAGCCAGCTAGCCACCCATACATTCTGTAAAAAATTAGGCAGCAGATTACTCCGTACGTGTTCGGTGTTGAATGTGCCAGAGCTGGGGACCGCTGTGAATCGCTGTTGGTTAATTTTGGTGAAATTAGCCCAATGCTCTGCTTAATAATTTCCTTAACCTACAGCCTTGTTACAGGCTTGGAAAGGCAACCTCCAGCCCCAGCTGCATGGGGCTGAAGGATGCCCGGACAGAGCAGAAGAACCAGCATCATCTGTATTATCCTGGCACTTGAGTTCAGAGTGAAAATTATTAATCAACCTCTCCTTGAATATAAATCTAACAATTTCAGCATTTTGAGCTCACATGAATATTCATAAATGCGCTGTGCCAGCCAGCGCTTTGCAGTTCAACGCTGCACAAAACAAAAAGTAGACTATCTTTAACAACGTATTTATTGTACATTCTGACGAGGAACCTCAATACTTTATTCTGTTACAAAAACAAAAATTTTGTCTTCGTAACAGTGCTATGTTTTTGGACTTGCATACTCGTTTTAAAGCACTTGTTTAGTGCAGTGCTTTAAAACGAGTATGTATATATTCGTAACGATAAGTACATTTTTTTTTACAGGTAAAAAGAAAAATAGGCTCATCGTCGTTAATATGACACACTTTTGTATGCCCTTTTACCTTCCTAGAAACAAAAGAATCCCTGAGCTTCAAATGTTTTGGTAAATGTATCACTGTGAAGCTTAATCCAAAGGTTTCACTAGCATTTACACAGCATATTGACGCTCTGCCACAAATACTTACTTTGGGAAGGTGCGACTTCGTAGCTCTCTAACAAACTGAGCACTGCCCGTTTTCACAGGTCGACTTGGATCTCTAAGCCCAGCAGAACTTGCATCTGACTGTTTGCTACCTCCACGGCGTTTACGCACTAAAGAAAAATAATAATAACATGTGTATAAGTAAATACATTTAATACTTACAAGTTAGAATAATACAGCTAAATAAAAACGGCAAACTTACTAACAGAGGGTCCATGTGCAACTTGACAATTTGGACAATGATATAGATCAATTTCAGCTGCCTTTTCCTCTTCAACTCCAACACAACTATAAAAAAACATTGTAGTTATTATACTTACATGTCTTAAATGTCATAAAACAAATAAATAGCAGTGCTTATAATATAATACATAAATGTAAATAAAGTAATTGGGGGAGAAAGAAAAAAAAATCACCTTCCATGAAACCAGTCTTGGCAAATATCACACTCAATCATGAAGCGTGTCACATCATATGGCAGGCGACACAGGCAGTAGACTGGAACAGATGCCATACTGGATGTGTTTACACAGCTTTGTTATGGCAAACAACGAGTCACTTGTTGTTGAAATCCAATAGGACTTCAATGCTGATAAATAATCATCATGGCCCAGTGAAAAAAATAGATACCTACAGAAAGAGGGCATATAGAAAAATGAAAACGTTTTAGTAAACATTCAATCGCTTGATTCATTGTAAATAGTTTTAAAAGTTAACATCACGTTCACCTTTTATTAAATAAATAATAAGACAGAGAATAACAACATTGAAATAACCACATACGATTGCATTACATTGTGTGGTAATTTAGGTATTGTTTAACTAAGCTTAATTAACACGTACAGATATTTAGCATGTGCTGTTTGTAAACACACACACTGGCTGGCTGTGTTATCAAAGAAACAAGCTAGCAAGCTCGGTTAGCGTGCTAACGTTAGCCGTGTTTACTAAATAAAATACACAAAAACACTACGATCGAAGAAACGATTCGAGAATTGTTTTTGAAACAGCATGTGCCTGATATATAACACAAAACAAGCACAGATGAATAATGTCAAAAGAAACTGGATCTGTAGAAACTTACAGAGTTAGCGTTAGCTGAGGCAGAGCTGCTCAAAGCCGATCTAATCCCTACGCAAGCCCGGGGAAGTAGCGGCCCTGTTGTGTAGTTTGTAGCTCTTTCAAACACCACAGAGTTATTACAAGCACAAACTGCAATTAAACAAACCACAATCTTAGTAGTTTCCGTAAATCGACAAGCGTAACCATATGAAGCTTTAACAGTGCAAAATATTTGCAAAAACCGACGAGGATAAATGCATCAGCGCCATTTCAAAGACAACAGTGTCGCTGCGTCACTACGTCACGGACTGTCCTGAATGTCAATAAAGTTTGTTGTTATTAGGGAAATTAACTTGTTTTATCAGATGAATGCCTGGGTTGTACCAGTCTGTGTAAATAATACAAATTAATGAATTACACTTTAAAATATTACACAATAATACATATATTGTAATAATAATAATAATAATAATAATAATAATAATAATAATAATAATAATAATAATAATAATAATAATAATAATAATAATAATGATAACATCGTAGGCAAAGATTCTTCAGTCTTCATCTGTTCAACTACAGAGTACAGATGAAGACTGAAGAATCACAAATTGTCACAAATTGTGTGGTACTTATTATGTATACTTATTATATAGCCTAATATTTATTTTATTTAGACCCACTAAAAAGTGGGTCTATTTTCCTATATTTAAATTTATTTTCTGCCATAACATTTTTAAAAGGTTTGACAGAAAGTCATAAATATGAGTTTTAAACACACTCAGAATTACAAGTTTTCAAACTCATAATTATGACTTTAAAACCACAGTATGAGTTTGCAAATATTGGTTTTAAACTAATGAGATTAAAAGTCATAATTATGTATTTTAAAACTCTTAATTATGAGTCACACACTATGACAATTAAACTCATTATTATGACTTTATGTTGGGCTATTTTTAATGGTGGAAATGGGCTTCCCTCCTTTGATGTACCTGTATATAAGCTTTTAAGTGTTTTGAAGCATTTATTGACGCATAGGCTGGATTAGCAGCTGAACAGTGCCCCATACTTAGCAAACAGCCCTTTACTACTAGACTAATTGGTTAAGCATGTTCTAACTCTGATTTCGATGGTTTTGATGGTTCAGTGACTAGAGCAATAGGTGACACTTCTGGACAACATCAGAACAACATGTATTGTATGTACTGACTTCAGGATCTTGGACTTTTCATGACTAAATTTACTTACTGATTAAATGAAGAGTAATGTTTTATCTTATATTATCTGTTCATCTTCAGATCTAAGCTTCACAGCTTTGTCATTCACTCAAAGAATATCTTAGCCTTAACCCCGTCTTCAGTTTGCTGTGACATTGTGTCTCTAACATTATTCCAGTGTAGAGCAGCACAGAGATAGTGTATATTGGGGTAGTGCGTTTTTGTTTAACATTTTGTGTGTCTGCCAAATAACAGCCACTAAAGAACCACAAATTTTGCTAAAGTCAGAGGCATTCCATTAGAACGGTGGTTCCCAACTTTTTTTCTCTTGCGTACCCCTTGGGCCTTTTATTTATACTCCAAGTACCCCCTTCCTCAATGGTTTTGATGATTATTTAGAAAGTGAATGACTAAAACTCCTATGCTACTAAATATTATCTATAAAACTCTCTCTCTTTATAGTTAAATGTTTTAAATAACTTTTCTTTGAACATAATAATCAAAAATACAATTCAATTTGATCTTATTTTGTATCTGAAATTATTCCAAGTACCCACTTCTAAGCTCTCGCGTACCCCCAAGTGTCCCTGTACCCCTGGTTGGGAAACACAGACTGCACCAAACCTGAACCATATTTGTATTTGGGATTGTTTTGGTTAAGCTGTGCCTTTGAGAGGGCTCATTTGTCACTCTCGTCACACTTGGGTCAGAATAGGACTTTTGGGTTACATATTATCATGATTTTTTTCTATGGTCAACCAAAGAGGCATTCCATATGTGAGCCAGATAAAGGCCGTACTGCATCACCTAGTTTAGTCCTGGCTTAGCTCTGGTGCTGATGTCTCCCACTCTGCTATGTGAGCAAGAGGAATGCTATAACTTTGGCCCAGATTTGAGTAAAGGGGAAATTGCTATTAGGGGTTGAAACTAACTAAATTATCATAAAAGTTCATACATGTTTTGAGTTTAATCATAAAACAGGAATGTAGTGAAATGACATCCATCTATTTTCTTCCGGGGCCGGGTCGCGAAATGCTCAGCTAGAAACTGTAAAATAACAAAAACTTTGGAAACAGGGCATAATAAATGAATACATCGTGTTTGGCTACCAGTAGTCAAAGCAAAGCAGCAACATCTCCAAAAGGGCGAGCTGATGATGTCCCAGACTCATCAGAGTAAAGATTCAGAGTCAAGCTAAGAGCAGGCATGTTTTTAGAAGTACAACATCTGTAATGAAATAAATACTTGCATTTTGTCATATTTATATGTAAAATGTTATGCAGTGTTGCTTTATGTAACATACTGATGCTCTGAAATCAGCAAAAAATAGATACATGATATAAGCCCTACTGGATGTTTCAACCCATTTATTGTGATTAGTTACAAAACATAAATAAAATCAACAAAATTAGTACATTTACAGATGTTAATCAACAGCAACCATTTGTAAGGTTTCTTAGGCTTATTTTTCATAGGTGGTTCACATACGTGTTAAGCAGGACCCCCAAATAGTAAGGTTGGAGCTCACTTTGCTGGTGCATCATAATTTCTTAACTATTGTAAACACAATAAATCTCAACCTGGTCCAACCCTTGAATACTGTAATATAGAGTTAATAAGTCTGGGGAGTCCCACCATGAACAACAGATGGAAACCAAAACAGTGTCTAACAGATTTACACAATCTTTTGATGAGTAAAGACACAATTTTACAATTTGTACACCCTGTTTCATACAAAAATAATCTTTTAGATAACATTTTGGTACCACTTTAAGGACATATTCAACCCTTCCTCTCAAGTCATAATTGAGTTGTAGCTTGTGGTTGCAGTTCACAGTATCACCCTTTTACTCATGATACTCATAATAAGATAACATAAGATAACGTTTTTGTTGCTGTGCACCTATACTTTGTTGTATTTGAGCACAGATGTGTTAACAATTGGTGGTAAAATTCAACTGATCAACAATAACAATGCAATTGACCAACAATACCAAAAAATAAAACATTTAAAAACAAGTGCAATGCTGTATTTTTACACTAAAGCAAATCACTGCATCTAAAGTCAATAGAGCTAACTTTAATAATATTCCAATGTTAATTTAAGTACCTAAAACTACAATATGAAAAAAGATTGAAGGAATGAAGTGTTTACTTTATTAAAGCAGGGCTCATGATCGCACTGTCCCATACCCACAGTAGTCTATATCGAAAGGCTAGGGTTAAAAAGATAAAAGACATGTGTCCAACCTGTCAGACAGGAAACAAAACACAGACACTGTCTTATAGCAGTCTCATGATAACTCTCTTTGTTTTGACTAACCGGTATACAAAAATAAAATAAAATAAAATGCCTGTAAACTTTTCATCCATTTGCACAAGGCTGGTTTAAATAAAATAAGCAGGGATACACTTTGTAATCACAACAGCCAGTCTCTCACAAATGTCTTTGCCACACAAAAATACAAATCCATATGCAAAAATGCAGTAACTTGAAAGGCAATTAGGAATAACCCGTATGGTGTCCCTAGTTCAACAAGATTTGGCAGTTTTTCTTAAATGTTTCTCTTCAGCAGGACACACTGTTATAAATGTACTGATAGATATGTAGTACAGTATGTATACTGAGCAAAATGTGAAATCTATGCAAGTATACCCATCTTCTGTAAAGAACAAATAAATTAGTACGGCAAGTGCAAGAACTTGCCATGCTTATGTGCAAGTAATAGGCAAGTGGGTAAAGCCGTGCAGTCTCAATATACTTGTGTTTGTATTGGGCTTTGGGTTATAGTATATAGTCAATATTATAAACGCCAAATTGATTCTGGTAAACAGATACTTTGTGGCTGCAAACAAACGGTTTCAAAACACAATGATTCTTGAGATAATAGCTACATGCTCACATTTAGGTTTGCAGTTGTTTGTCAGGTTAATGCTTGATAATTTTGCAGAGTATCTGGTTTTTACATAGGTGCTTCAACAAAACATGTTTAAGTAAAAATTATCACATGCTCAATATCATTGCTAATTGCACTTCTTAATACCTTTTTGGAGCAAGACACAATTATGACTTGTAGGTAAATATCTCAATAGGAAGAGTTTAGATCAGTGGTAAACTGAATAATTTACCAGTGCACACTTGTTAACATTGCACCCATTCATACAATAATGATTTTTACAAATCAATAATCCAAACATGTTCAAAAGTCATGTAGCCTTCTGTCTGTACATTCTCAAATCTCTCTTAATGTTCTTTACCATTCACTCCTCATCCCACGCAAAAAAACACACAGCTAACAATCAGAATAAGTTACATCTTTTACCAAGTGGTTTTCCATGCCATAAACCATTTCTTGTTCTCACATTTTATTTTGACTTCATTTTTGTCCCAAAGGAAGAGTTGAGGTGGGAGGACTTGGGTGAATTTTGGCACAAGACGGCAGAGCAGCAGCTGTAGAGCAGGCAGAGGAGCAGGTGGCTGGGGTCGTAACAGCAGTTTCCACTGATGAGGTGGTGCTACTGACAGGGAGCAGAGGTGCTGTCGCGGAAACTGGAGTTGTAGGCATTTGAGAAGGCAGAAGCGTCTGGCTTTGCGGTGAGGAGAGGGCAAGTTGAGAGATGGGTTGTGTCTGTAGTTGTGACTGGGATAACATGGGCGCTTGCATTCGGGTTGGTGGTGGCATCTGCTGTAGCAACGGGGACTGCTGATAGGTCATTTGCTGGATGGGAAGAGACTGGTGGAGGTGTGAACTTGGCTGCATTTGGGGCACTTGAGCTATCTGTGGGGATGGTCCTACTGGATGCAAGCCAGACTGGTTTCCCCCTGCACCTGTGAAGTGAGAGGTGCTCCCGGTGGCAGGAGGTGACTGAGGATTCATGGGGGGCACTTGAAACCAACCGGGCTGTGTCACCTGTAAGCATGAATGATTATTCAAATGAATTTAGATTGCAATACCCATAACTTATTGTATTATTGTATTGTGGCCTTACCTCTGTAGATTGGCTCCAGCCCCCTAACTCCTGCACCTGCTGAATTTGCTTTATTTGATTCAGTGAAGGCTTGGGAGGATTAGATCCCACGGGGTCTTTTGTCCAATTATCAACCAGCTTGTGTAGTTCATCTGTAAATGTGCTTTTTCTTAAAGGACTTTGATCTGTGGAAAGACATCAAACAGTTTTGTTATTACATCCATGTTGATGGTTGGATTGTATAAAGCTCTTGTTGTACAGCTAACGCTGATGCCCAAAAGCCAGTTGTCTCTTTGTAATGCTCTCCATTGTTAGGATCGAAAGCATGTAAACTATGCCATCCATTTGAGTTTTGGATGGAGATGGGATAGGGGTGGACAACAATACTTTGTCATTGATCAACTGGGACTGGGTGCTGAACTGTACCTCTCTGAGTAGACAGGGGGGATTGTAGTTCTGGGCTATACAGTGGTATTCTCTGGTCACTACCCGACAAGCTACTTGATAGTTGGATGCCTAGTTCAGAAAAGTCAGCCAGTCAATCATTTGCTGAGTAAAACACGAGTATACGCTAGTTGTCAGCGATAAAAGCCTAACCTGAATGCGTGACTCCATTGTTATCCATGTGAGAGTGGGGTCGTTGCCGGATTTTGACTTTGGCAGGTCGGGGTCTTCGTGGGGACAGCACTGGAGGTGCTGCAGGGAGAGGTGTGGTTTGAGAAAGAGCAACAGGCAGACTCTGCCTCTGGTCTTTGAGTGAACGGAGCTGTCTGTAAAGCTCCTGCAGCTCCCTGTTTTGCTGGGCTTGAAGTGAAACCACCTCCTTGATGTGCCTGTAAATATGAATGCAATGACATCATTTAATAGGGACATATAAATTGTAAATATAGAAACCAGCGTTGAAACATCACATTGTTACATTGACCCTCTCTAACTAAGGAAATAATGTGGCAAGGTATAATCTTGACAGTGGCATATCCTAAATGTTGCATCACAAAGCACTGTTATAGTATTTTGTAAAACTGTAAGCACATGCACATTTTATTTAACCTTAATTTAACCAGGAAAGTCCCATTGAGATTAAGAACCTCTTTTTCAAGGGAGTCCTGGACACATGTCAATACATTCAAAATACTTGGGAAACCCTTGTTTACTGAGTTACAACAACTTAGTAAATTTGGATATTCACTTTTCTCTCAGTTTGTGTAGCTCCCGCCTCAGGTCGTCATCCTCCACCTCACTCTCATCATCATCACTGCTGCCCAGGGGGGAGTGAGTGTGGCTGTGGCACCTGGACATTGCTGGGGTCCTCTTACTGTCTTCTCTGTCACCTTCTTTAGGCCGAGATCTCCTCCTTTCTCTCTCTAGATCTGGGGATACGGGTGAGCTGTCTGTCTGCAGATCCTCTTTCTTGGATTCAGCACGAGTTACACAGAAACGGCCCACTTTCCGCTGAGTCCTGCTGTGATCTGGTGCTTGCTCTCTTGGGGGAGATGACTGAGTCACTGGAGTCACCTGAAGATACATAGATACAGGATGCATTGGAAGTAGGACAGTCGTATAAGGCCAATGATGCCTAAAATAAGGACCATTTATACCTGAAATCGCCCTGTACGCATTTCTTGGGGGTTCTCAGGGGGCACTTCCTTCTCCTCACTAAAGGACTGGCTACTAGATGGTTCATCTAATAAAATATTGGAATGAAGGGTAGACAAGGACAGAAAAACAAGACACAAGTATAAAGACCACATTGACAAAGAAAAGACAGAAATAGAAGACAGGCACGGAGCCACAAAGACAGCGGTGGAGGACAAACACAAAAAACAGTAAATTAATCACATTGTCAGCTCATAGACCCACATGGTTTGCATGCAGGTCAGTAAAATGTACAAACATTTTTTGTATATTTTAGTAGCAGTAAAATACATGCTAAGGAGGTACTAGTACGGGCATGTGGGGAGGGGTGGTGCAAACAATGAAATGTTAAGACAAACAGCAGTTGATGTCGATAAAAAACCCACCCAGCCACACATCCACTCTCTCATTCGCATTGGCTCCCATAGTACATACCAAACAACAAAGCCCAAAATCTGCTGGGAAATTGTTCTTTGTGTTGGTATCAGGGATTCTATATTAGCAAAGTGGGCAAAATGACTGCATTGTAGAAACAATTATACAGAATATATATACCGGTATATATATAAAAATTAATAAACATGTGAAAAAAATATTTTAAACTACTTACAGGTAATCATCCAATAGATAGATGTAGACATATGGATCATGCAGGGATCAAAACTAGCTTTATGTAAACATGCAAAATGAAAGGTGTAGAAGACCCTATTGTACAATATACAGTGTAGCTATGCTACATTTTATGTGTCCGATTACTGAGGAACGACAAATGGCTACACGCTGGTGATTGAACATCTACAGTGTCTTATCTGTTGTAAAGGTGCTGTGTGCACTGCAGGTGGACAAAAGTTGAGCTATATCTGCTGGCTGCACCCATCAGGGCTCAGGCAAAAAGGGTGATATGAGGTGATGTGTTGTGGTCAAAGGCTTTTATACTGAGCCTCTACTCTCCACTGTTCGTCTCTGAGCAAACCATGCAAAAAGAAAGACTTCCAACAAAATAAAGTTCAGTTTAAAGGAATTGAGAAAAAACAGTGATGTATGTAGTGACGTCAACACATAACATGATGACTATAGTCACGTTACAATACAAAACACATTTAGCAGTACATCTTTTAATAGTTATTACTCAAGGTTAATGTCATTACTATGTTATTGTACTAGCACTATTTATACTGTATTAGGATTAGGATCATGCCCCAGCATCCCATTCGCTCTCTCTCGCTCTCGCTTCCTAAAATGACGCTACCTTGAGGGACTCTCGGTTTCTTGAACAAGCTGGTGGAGTGGCGTAGTTTGCACGCCCAGTTTTTGAATTTGCGAGTCCACGATTTCTTGCTAACAGGATTTCTGATACTAGGACATGTCAGGTTTAGGCCAAAATATCCACCTCCTGCATTGCGTTGCTGTTGTCCATGCCGGAGGGGGATCGACTGCTGAGGGGGCCAAGATGCTTCTCCAGTTGTACTGGTGTCAGATTGAGGGGGTACAGCCTAGAGTTGAGAAAATAAATAATGGCTACAAGAAACTGAAACATTCATATGCAAACAATGAAACACAGAGATACAGAGGTGAGTGGAGTTACGGAACACAGAAATCATTAACTACTTACAAGGATGACTGGTTCTCCAGGGACTGGTGGTTGCAGGGACTCAATTGGGTTTTTCTCTTTGGGAGAAAGAGGTGTGGTCTCTGTGAGAGGCAAGTAGCACTCAGTTAAATGGTTACATTTATATAGCGCTTTTCTATCTGCTTTAGGCTGAAAGCCCTTTCATCAAGGAACCGCTGACTCATTCACACTCTCATGAAAAACACAGTGTACTCAGACACTGGAGGCAAGGTTGGTGAAGTGCTCAAGGGGCATCTGTCTTTCTCTGTGTACTCTTGAGAGTATTGAAGTTCCTAACGGATTAATAAAGTTGTTATCTTATCTAAACAGTGTGACTGTGCACCTGTGGGATTCGCACTGCTAACCTTCCAGGACTCCCTTCTAAAAGTGGTTCTTGATCTCAATGGGACTTTCCTGGTTAAATAAAGGTTAAATAAAAAAAATAAAAACCTCTACAAGGATGAGGTTTTTATTTGAGGTTATATCATTTACAGTGGGGAAAAAAATATTTAGTCAGCCACAATTGTGCAAGTTCTCCTACTTTAAAAGATGAGAGAGGTCTGTAATGTTCATCATAGGTAGACCTCAACTATGAGAGACAAAATGAGAAAAAAAAACCAGAAAATCACATCTGATTTGTTAAGTTGTTTGGGGGGCGACAGTGGCGCAAGTAGTAGAGCGGGTCGTCTGGTAATCGGAGGGTTAGTGGTTCGATCCCCGCAGATGCACACTGTCGTTGTGTCCTTGGGCAAGACATTTCACCCACCTTGCCTCCAGTGTCTGCGTACACTGGTGTATGGATGAGAGTGTGATTGGGTGAGTGGTTCCTTCCTAAGAAGCATTTCAAGGTCCTGGAGAGGCCTACCCAGATCTCAACCCCATAGAAAATCTTTGGAGGGAGTTGAAAGTCTGTGTTGCCCAGCAACAACCCCAAAACATCACTGCTCTAGAGGAGATCTGCATGGAGGAATGGGCCAAAATACCAGCAACAGTGTGTGAAAACCTTGTGAAGACTTACAGAAAATGTTTAACCCCTGTCATTGCCAAAAAAGGGTATATAACAAAGTATTGAGATGAACGTTTGTTATTGACCAAATACTTAATTTCCACCATAATTTGCAAAAAAATCTTTAAAAATCAGACAATGCGATTTTCTGGATTTTTTTAAAACATTTTGTCTCTCATAGTTGAGGTGTATCTATGATGAAAATTACAGGCCTCTTTTTAAGTAGGAGAACTTGCACAATTGTGGCTGACAGTGGGGGAATTTTTTTCCCCCACTGTATGTCAGTCACCCCCATTAGTACATGTACATGAGAGTAGTTTTATGACCCGGTGCTTCTACTTGATTAATGTTATATTAAAACATTTAATTACTCTTTCAACTGTGAATACATCTGGGAGTCAACACAAAATAGTTACCCAGTACCCACAGTACTCATGTAGTATTTCACTCATGAGCACACATTTTGGCTACTTTACCCACCTCTCTCTGTGAGCAGACACCAGCCAGGCTGTTGCTCCACTGGGATCACCTCAGAGGACTTACGACAACCATCATCAGCCCTTTTACCCCTGTCCAGCTCAGGGGAGGTGGAGGAGGAGCGGGGAGTGGTGGAGGAGGTGCTTGAGGTGGAGGAGTGTGGAGAGGTATCAGAAGAACAGGCAGTGGGAGGACATGGCCCCGAATGCTTGGATTGTGCCTGTGCTGATTCATCTCCACCTGCAGTAGAGCCAGCAGACACAGATGTGGGAGCTGACAAAGTTCCACCAGACACTGCTGCACTACTTGTATATTCCTGATACAACAAATTACGCAATTTTTCATCCAAAGTCTTGATGCGATTGTCCACAAATTCTATTTTTGGTGGGCCTTCACTGTCAGACTCAGCAACAGACGAAGGCTGTGCAGGAGATGGTGTCATCACATTGGCCAGTGCAGGCAGAGTTTCGGTTGTGTTTAGGCAGAGAGGTGGCAGTGATGAATCGGATGAAGGGTAAGGAGCACCAAAGTCCTCCGTCACACTTGCCTCTCCAGTGGAAACCTCCGACTCAGACCTTTGACTTACGGATGACTGTTTCTGCAGAGCAAAGTGCTGCTTCTGGGGAGTGTCCTGTTGCTCAAAGTGCTGGGGCAGTTTCTGGGATGGCACATGCTGTTGAGTTTCAGGGGGTACGTGCAATGGTTGAATCTTTTGTAGTGGGACAGGGCTAACACTGAGCTGTGACTGCTGTGGAGCAAACTGTTGATTAATGGACAAAGGAAGCACTGAGTCCGGGTTTAAAACCACATTTCCTTGTAACAGCTGCTGTAGTTGAACTTGTTGTAAATTTAACTGTTCACTCAGCGTCTGCGTAAGGACAGCGACACCTGCTGGAGGAGCAAAGGCCTGCTGTGGGACAGATGAAATTGGCTGCTGTGAAAACTCAGTGGACTGCTGAACATTAGCGCGTTGTAAAGGGGGAGTTGGTACAAACGGCTGCAGAGGCACATTCTGCTGTTGTGGAACTATTTGCACTGGCACTTGTTGCTGCATCAGTTGTTGTTGCTGTAACTGCACAGACTGTTGGAGTTGAAGCTTGTCTGGGCCCATGTGAGTCTGTGGTGGTAGGGTCATGTTCTGCTGTACCGGTGCGACTGACTGCACTGGCTGTAGCAGCTGACCCGGCTGCACAGGTGGAACTGCTGTAGCTTGATGAACAGGTGGAAGTGAAATTTGTTGTTTCAATACCGGCACATGCTGTTGCACAACAGATGGAAGCTGAGTCTGAAGTGAGGATTGGGCTGTGGCCAAACCCATCTGCTGAATGAGGCCTTGCTGGTCCAGGCTGATAGGAGAAAGCACAGTGGTGCTAGTAGGAGGAGATTGAACTGTGCTGGAGGGCACACTTGGCATTGGGGTAATTGTAACAGGATCTCCAATACTTTGAGTACCAGTTAAGCAGCCACTGCTTCCTGGGGATGCATTTGCTGGAGGAAACACCATAGTATGAGTTGGAGACACAATACTGGTGAAAGTCGCAGCAGCAGGTGTGGCCAAAGACGGTGCTGTATTGTTAATGTGATTGACAGGCGACAATTTGGTGTCCTGAGTGTGAGCAGAGATTGGGCATTGTAGAGTAGAGGCTGGTTCAGATGCAGAGCCGTGGGGAATGGAGGCTGCAATGGTTGAAGCGACAATAGAGGCAGGAGCCGAGACAGAGGAGACAGGAGGATTCTGGTCAGGAACAGAGTTCTCTGGTTGAGAGCCCTCATGGTCTAAAAGAGAGGAGCACGAGGTGGAGTTAGGTGATTTTGCAGTAAAGCGGTATTGGTAAACCAAAGGAGGAACCCTTACCTTTTTCTGTGTTCGAGGGTTGCACAGGCATTCCTTCTCCTGCTGCGCTGGACATAGAGTCTCTGTGACGGATGGTTTGGTTGATGAAGAATCGCCAACGTCCCACAGGAGATGAATGAGGGACTGACTCCACTAAAGAAGAACAAATGTTAATGAAGTGAGTAAAATTTAGCACATTGATCATAAATGAGAATAATAAGCCTACATTTACCAGAGGCAGAGGTTGGTGTGCCCAGATGCAATTGGTCAGTGGACCCCGTCTAAATAAAACCTTTTTTAGTTACACCTTACAATATATATTTTTTATTCAAAGATATGAAATACAATGCACATTACAGTGAAACAAAATTATTACCCGTGAATGTGTTTGAAGAATTTCTTGCGCTTTCCTAACTATAGCTCGAAGTTCCTCCACAAATGTGACTTTTTCCACATCCAGAACAAAGTCTTCCTCCACCTAAAAAAACATTCAGTGCATCAGAGTAGGAGGAATATGAAATAGTACTATTTTATCGCAATAAAAATATAAACTTTATCTACCATGTAATCAGCAATGTCCTCAGGGGAATCTCCCTCAATGTCAAATTTAAATGTCACCATTTTGTTGCTGTGGGTCTCCAGCTGACATTCAACCATATTGTCCCCACCGCTGGACGCCTGTGGACAACAACATAACATCACAACTGAAGTAAAACCTTTGTCAAAGGTGTGTGTGTCTATTCACCTGGATCATGCTCAGCTGGAACTGATGCAACACTTTTTCAGGCTTTTGGCAAGAAGATCTTCTTTGAGATTTAATTTTTTCTAATTTTCCATTGGCCATCAGCTGAATACTCTCTTCCCCAGTTGTTGGAATTGATCTGTGGCCAAAAGGATAGAAATGTTTTTATTACAATTGTGTTTCATTATTCTGAAGTTTGACAACATACCCAAATGAAGAATGTCCATCTGAACTCAAGAGCAAAGGACCATCCTGAAGGGAAGTAATGAAAAAGAAAGAATATAATATAACTTCAGCATGAAGTCAGTTGTATAGGACTTTTTTATCATTCATTTCAATGACATAGGATTGTACCAAATAATAGCAATGTTAGTTTCTAAAAGTAATCATAGAAACATTAGCTTTCCAAACATTATAAGGTAAATGAGATTAAAATTATGAAAATCGATTTTAGTTAAACCTGTACCTGAGCATTGCCCAACAGGGAAAGGTCACAGTCTTGCAGCGAGGCTTGGGGCAAAATGGGGGCATGAGAGTCAAGGGGCTCTAAAGGTGCAGCAGGTGGAGGGGAGGTGGGGATAAGGTCGGTATGCCCTGGTAGGGTTACCTGGGCAGCTGGTGGAGATGAGGGCAGCTCTGGAGCAGGGGCAGCTGGATGGTTGGATGGCAGTAATGACAGACATGGTAATGATGTTGTGCATGAACAGGTAGGGCTAAGGGGTGTTGGTTGTGCAGGGAAAAGAGCATGAGTAAGAAGGGGTTCAGCTGTGGGTGCCTCAGTGAGTGTCTGTGGGAGAGATTGTGTTTGTATCTGGGACTGTGCGTGAGCAGGTAATGTTTGTTTCTCCTGGTGCTGAGGGGAAGAGGGACCACCAGCCACAACATGGCTGTAGAGAGGCAGATTACTCTGTAGGGTCTGAGTGGCTCCAACATTGGCTGGAAGGGGAGTGGGCTGATGCAGGACCATCTGCGGCTCTTCAACCCGCAGTTGTGTTTGAGGAGTCTGCATCTGCACAGCACTGACTGCTGTCTGCATTGATAACTGGGGCGGGGCATGCTGCTGCGGAGCTGCCTGGGACTGCTGGATTTGGGTAAGGGGCTTCTGCTGCTGCTGGTACTCAACAGGATGAGGGTGAGACATGGGTTGGATGGATGAAGACTCAGCACAGCCCCCTACAGTCTGTTGTTGAATATAAGAAGCTCTTTGCTGCTCTACAACCATTCCCTGTGCCATCTGTTGCACAGGTTGGGGACCGGAAATAAACTTCACTGGGTCTACAGCAGGAGTGTGGGCTCCGGGAGACAGCAGCATCTGCTGAAAGTGCGGTGGTGTCATATGTGTTGTGTCCGGCTGGAGGGATGATACAGTTTGTGGCAGAGACTGACCAACATATTGAAGGTTCAAAGAAGCTTGGGGATGTAACTGTCCCTGTGTTGGCCCTGTCATTGGGGCACTTTGCTTAGCAGGAGTCATTCCATGGAGCTGGCTATTGGCTGGAAGTGTGGGATGAGGAAGACCAGGCTGATTGGCAGACAGAGCTTGAGTCTGGACAAAGGTTGGGGCACCCACCTGGCTCTGTGCAGTTGTGGTAAAACCAGAATAAATAGGCTGTGAAGGGGCCTTCTGAGGCTGACCCTGGAGGGTCACTGGGAGATTTACTTTAGTCTCATTTACAACATGAGGCATCGGAGCAGCCGACGGAGAAATAAACTGCTGCTGGTTCTGAGTAAGAGCATCTGTTTGTCCTTGTTGTGGTAGGACATGGGTTGGCACAGAGGGCAGCACAGGAATTTGTCCTGTTGATGATACATGAGATACACCTTCAGTCTGAGCTCCAACTGGAACTGGATAATGCTCTGTGTTAGGAGCAATCAGTTGTGGCTGGGAGATGCTTTGCTGAGGCTGGATATGAGATGTTTGCTGCTGTTGCTCCATAACATGGTGCTGTGTGAGGACACCCTGGGAGGTATGCACCTGTGGCACACAGACATGCTGCAGATTTGTTGGTTGACTTTGAACCTGTGGCTGACTAGGTTGAACAGGATGAACATCTTGCTTCATTGTTTGTTGGATTTGAACAATTGCAGCATGTTGCTGTTCTTGGAGCTGTTGTATGAGAGTCTGCCTCTCCACCTGTTGCTGTTGGAGCAGAGCGTGCTGCTGCCGCTGCTGTTCCAGATGTTGTTGTAGTAAGGCATGCTGCTGGAGCTGAGCCTGCTCCTGCTGCTGAAGAAGGACCTGCTGCTGGAAGTGTTGCTGCAACAGAGCCTGTTGATGAAGCTCTTGCTCTTTCTGATGCTGTTGTTGTACCATTTGTTCTTTCAAAGATGTATTTTGTGCCTCTTGTGTCTGTTGGTAGTAAATCTGACTGGTTTGAGGGGGCTGTGCAGGCTGAGTTTGTGGCGCCACTAGCACTTGGTGTTGCTCGTGCTGTTGTTTGATCAGTGCTTGATCCAGTAATTGTTTGTGGATCTGTGCTTGCAGCTGCTCTACTTGCTGTAGATGAGCTTGTTGCTGAAGCAGAGTTTTCTGTTCTTGCTGACCGAGCTGTTGGGGGAGATATGGTTGCTGTTGATGTTCAGGTGGTTGTTCAGGCTGGACAAACAGGGGTGAATGTTGAAGCGGTGGCTGATTTAGTAGTTCCCCTGATTGATGCTGTGTAAAAGTCGGCTGCTCCGCGGGCTGCTGTAAGGGCAGTGCTGGCTCCCTACCTGTCGGTGGAGGTACGACCGGTGCCTGAGGAAGAGTGCACTGTACACCAATCTGTTGTAAAGCCTCATGTTGATGCATGTGGGCAGCCGATGCTGAAAGGCTCTGTGGACCATGGTCTGGTAGCGGCTGAGCGGCACTAACTTGCTGAAGCAGAGTAGCCTGGGCCTCCATTTGCTGCTGCTGCGCTGGTGGGAGCTGCAGGGTGGAGGCCTGTGGATCCATCCCCATCTGTTGTTGCTGGACAATAGTTTGCTGTGGGATCAGCTCGGGCTGTGTTTGCTGGGGTGCTGTCTGGGGAATGATGTCAGTGTGCTGCATGGGAGTGGCAGGGGGCTGGCTTTGCTGAGTAAGGGGCCCAATGGTCCCCACTAGTCCAGTGGGATCACCAACTGATGCGGGTGTAGTGAGAACATTAACGGGCACCTGAGGTGAAATGGGAGGCATGTATGACTGTGAGGGAGGCAGTGACCCATGGGTAGTGGGAAATATATCTGGTGGGTATATCTGAGACTATGTGTGATAATGAGCCATGAAGAGAGAGGTTGACAGAAGAGGAAGAGAACAGCAGTAGAAAAATAGGTAAGTACAAGCTTTGGCAAAAGCATAAATTACCAACAGGTGATTTTAGCTTAGTTTCCCACAGAACACTCTTTCAAATATTACTTCTACTACATGATGCAATTTACAACAGTGCCTTGTTTTGCATCTCATAGATTGCAACAGTTTCTAAATATTACTATATACTGTATGTTTATAAATATGCATTCTGGGAGAAACCCTGGATATTTTATTTTTTTGCATCTGATTATTACAAAGGTGATAAGGGTAATTTGTTATTGACAACTCAAACATAAACATGTTTCAGAGCCGATTAGGTAATTAATACATTAAAATGGGCATACGTCAAGTTAGTTGCTTCCATTTCCACAACTGAAAGTATTGTTGAGAAACATTTTCTGATACCTGTGGAACTAATGTGCTTTGTTGAAGAAATGGCCCTTCTCCTTGAACAACAGGGATATTTGCAACACTGCTGCTTTCTCCAGCTGAGACCAACTGAGGATGGACCACTGCAGAAGTATTCTACACCAATAATGAAAAAAGGAGTTAAAATCATAGTACAGATCATTTAGTACATCTTAAAAATAAAATACACTTGCAGGAGTGGTGAATGAATCCCCTTGCTGATAGTAAACCTGGCTCAGTCCACTGGCGTAAGACTCACAACTGGCTGAACCGAGGCTTTCCCCTTTAAAGAAGAAAAAGAATCACAAATCATGGTCAAAGCTTTTAAAATGTACAGTACCCTGTCTATAGCACAATGGATGCTAACCCGTCAGACTGGGAGTGTGACCACTCATAATACAGTGTTGTCTGACATATTGGTCCAAATCCTCAGACTGTCCACCTGGCCCCAGGGAGGAGTAGCCCGGTGGATGAGAGAAAGTGTAGGAGATGAGGGAGGGGTCTCTCCTTTCTTCAAATTCTTGCTGCTGTTGAAGAACCTGCTGCTGTCTGCGCTCCCGTGACTTCTTGATCTGATTAACACGATCCCGAATGGATTTCCCCACTACCTTGGCATCGCTCTCATGGAAGAAGCCCGACTTTACCTGGAATAAGAGCATTAGTTATGCCACAAGTTAAATATAGTTTTGGTTTATTTAAGGAATACATGATGTCCAAAATTTTGGGATAAAATCTTTTGATCTGATCATGGTTGACCTGTAGCTCTTTGCAATTTTGTTTGATAAAAGTATCTTATGTGGTGTAGACAGCCTAAGCACAGTTTACAATAGTCTGTCTTCTCACCATTTCAAGGGCCACTTCCTCAGCGCTGTCATTCTCAAGGTCATAGCTGAATTCAATGGCCTCGTTATCTTTGTGCTTCCCTTTGAGTTTCTTGGGCTCGTCGACCCAGATCCGCAGGGCCAGACAATCTTGAAGCCCTGTGTCTTCTTCTGCCAACTCTACCCTCACCCCTGTATCCTCTCCAAAGAAGGTGTGGTTCAGCAGGTCTTTAATTGACAATCTGTGGGTGACAGCACAGGAAACAAACGCATCGATATCAGATGCTCAGTACCTGACACAGAGAGCAAATTAGACAATGACTAAAATCTTACCTCTGGCTTTTGTTCTGACGAATGCATCCTTCAATGATCTCTTTAATCTCAGGATCATTCACTTTATCAAAGCTTGCTGGTTTTATCCCCTGTCGAGTACAAACCGGTAGGTGAACGATTAATCAGAGTCCAGCCATAGCCATGTTATACTGTATATGTATTCAAAGACTTACACTTGTGACTTTACGATAGATTTGTGCAGCATTTTGGCACTCAGAGTAGGGGTATTCTGAGGTAGCCATTTCCAGCATGCACATTCCAAAGGCATAGACATCCACAGACTCGTCGTAGTGCTCCTCGTACATCTCAGGGGCCATGAACTCCGGAGTTCCTGTTTGAGAGAACAGATTGTTGTTCACGAGTAAGCACGAGTAAGATATTTTTGAAAATTATTTCATTTAAAAATATATTTTTTTGAGAGGATGAAAATGATCAGTGAGGGTATAGAGCAGAGATAGTCTAAATCAGACTTTCACAGGTGCCAGCCTAAAATATGTTGGCTATTTACAATTAAAAAAATAAAGCAGCATACAAATATTAAATACACAAGTAAACAAAAAGTTAAGCAAAATATATCAAAAAATTGTGGTCCAATTAATTAAACTGAATTGGTTTCCATTTGTCACTTCAAAACATTATAGAGGTAAAAAAGTATGTGATAAAATTACTGTATAGTAAATTAATGTATAGTAGCTTCAAAAAGTACTTGTAAATGCCAATCATGCTTTCGTCATGCCCATATATGGAAGTTAGGGCATGTTTTTGTATTTACATAATCAATATAATGTAAATGTAATTATAATGGGGGGGTGTGGTGTTCTTAGAGCCACCTTCATGAATTTGGGGCATCTCTCTTTAAAGGAATAGGCCACCGTTTTTACATACTAAGATATGTTCTTATGTGAGCTTGTGAGTTGATGCGTACCTGTCTGGCCCTTGTGCGTGCCCTCAGTCACGCAAAAAGACCAAAGATGTTGCTAGCATTAGCCTCTCCCAGCATATTCCTATGGAGCCAAACAGGAATGAGAAGCCACCAAGCTCTTCCATGTTTTCCCTATTTAAATACGGTTATGTGAGAAGTTACACGAT
>OMNZ01010447.1:5054-23294 GCA_900303255.1 Lesueurigobius sanzi | reverse complement strand
TGTTGTTTGATGGCGTTTTTTATTTGTAGATATTGGAAATTGCAATGTTGTGGCAGATTGTATTTTTCCCTGAGAAGGTCGAAGGTCATGAGAGAGCCACCCTCAAACAGGTCCCCCAGGCTGGTTACTCCTCTCTCTTTCCATAATGGGAAGTTTATAGGTTTGTTGTTTATTTTGAACATGGGGTTGTGCCAGATCGGAGTACAGTTAGAGTGTTGTAATTTTGTGTTTAGTATTTTATTTGCAGTCCACCAGGCGCATAATGTTGTTTTTATTGTGTTGAAGTTAAAACAGTTATGAGTTTTGATGGTGTTGTTAATAAATGGGAGTTGATAAATAGGGAGTTCGTTGCAGAGGGCCTGTTCTGTGTCAATCCAGTTTGAGTTATTATTGGATGTCCATTTGTGAATATAAAGTAGTTGCTGTGATAGGAAGTAATGGTAAAAGTTTGGAGCGCTGAGTCCGCCATATTGTTTGGGTCTCTGGAGTGTTGATAGTTTGATTTTGGGTTTTTTGCCTTTCCAGTAGAATGAAGTAATTGCAGAGTTTAGAGAGGAGAACCAGCCCGGGGGTGGATGGACAGGTGTCATTGAAAATAGATAATTGATTCGGGGGAGGATGTTCATTTTTATTGCAGATATGCGACCAATAAGGGAGAGGGGGAGTTTGTTCCATCTGTTAAGGTTTTCTTTTATAGTTTGAAGCAGGGGTGGGAAGTTAAGTTTATACAAATCATTGGGGTTGGCACATATGTTTATTCCTAAATATTTTATGAAATCGATTTTAAGGTTATGCATCAGAAACTTTAGCAAAACAGGAAAGCACCAAAATAAAATGGCGCCATCCACCAGGTTTTCTACACAAGTGTTTACCAACCAGGGGTACGGGGACCATTGGGGGCACGCAAGAGCTTAGAAGTTGGTACTTTCAGATACAAATAAAGATTTTTTGATTATTATGTTCAAGGAAAAGCCATTTAAAACATTTAACTGTAGAGAGTTTGAGAATATTTAGTAGCCCTTTTTACTGATAAGCAGGAGTTTTACTTTCATTCACTTTCTAACTAATCATCAATACCATCGAGGCAGGGGGTACTTGGAGTATAAATACAAGGCCCAAAGGGTACGCAAGACAAAAAAGCTTGGGAACCACTGTCCTACACTACAGTCACTGAAGAACACTCAAGAAAATTAGCTCCCAACTACCTCAGTTTTAAACTATTTTGAATTTTTACAACCTATTATGTCTTCCAATATTGATTATTTGTACTAGTAATAGTCGAATTCTGCTGATCGTAGTTGAAGTTTGTGAAATAGGGAGAAAATGTAAAAGATGAGTCAGGCAGACGTGGGTTCAAAGTGGAGGTGGGGGCACTTGGATGCGTCTCTGAGCTGACGGACTTATCGGCTGCCCACAGAAGTCGAGGTCAGACTCTGTGAACTCGGCTGCCTTTGAACGGGACAGGGTCGGTTCAGCGGGACAGGGACATTCAGGACACGCTGCTCATTTATCTGTCCATCACATTTGTGGCTTTCTACTGCGCTTCACAGGGAAAGAGCCGGATAATGAGGTGCCCGTCCTTGGAATAGTGTCTATGTTTTTAGACCGATCAATGTGCTCTAGAGAGACTTTTGTATCTGCATGTTGTCAAGTAAAAGCCCGGTGGTGGCGTAGTGGTTAGCTCACAGCACACTGTTGTTCAATGAAGGCTACAGACCAAACAAGGAAATCTTAACGTAACAGACAAGTTAACTTGGTAGCACTTTAGATTACAGCCTGCAGTTTCTTGTGTAGGTACAAGTAGTTACACATGTAAGTGCAACTAATTACACATTAAAGTCCAATATGTACCAAAAGGTGTACCCAATAACCAATGTGTAACTACATGTGAGCGCAGGCTGTAATCTAAAGTGACAAGCTTTTACCTGTAACTACAAGAGGGAACAGACAAGAAGAGTACGTGGAAGGGGAAACTACCCAATATGTAATGCAATATGCAATATGCAATTTCGAGCAGTTGGGTTATCACCAAAACAAACATATTCAGCAATAGAAAGAAAAAACAAAACAAAAAAAAAAAATAGTTACTTAAAATATATAGCGTTCCAAATGAGGTGGGCCTGGGTTTTCTGAATCTCTTGCTGATAATAAATACAAGACATAAGCCCAAAATAAAAATGCGCATGACTTCCTTGTGAGGCCGTCCTCCTGTGGACCCACCACCTGCAGGAGGAGCCATAAGGGACTGTTGCAATGCGAGCTGGACAGCCTGGACTGCTGCCCCCGCAACCCGGCAACGGATAAGCGGAAGAAGATGGATGGATGGCATGACTTCCATGAGCTTGGAGGACTGCATCCATACATCTTGGCAATGACTCAAATAACTTATTGATGAAGTCTGAAATCTGGAATGGCAAAATAAAGCAGTCTTCAGGACTCCCAGAGGTATTATCAAGATATTTTGGTTTCATCTTCAGAACCTCCTCCTTCATCTTACCCCAAACATCCTCAATAATGTTCATGTGTGGAGACTGAGCTGGCCAATCCTGGAGTACCTTGATCTGCTTAGCTTTCAGGAACTTCAATGTTCAATTTATTTATTTTACAAAACATTGATTTTGTTTTTATGTCAATTTGTTTTGTTATTTCTCTAACCTTTAGAACAAAGAGTGGTGGGACTTACAGATAAACCCCTCCTACTGGCTCTTTATACAGATCCACTGGCGTTCAAGTTTGCTCAGTGCTGACGAAGCTCTTTGGATGAAGAGCGAAACGTCCTACACTTCAACTACAGAGTACAGATGAAGACTCTTTGCCTACGATGGACAACTACTGACAACTACTGTACGACTGAGAATTTACAAAGACACTTTGTTATTTAGAGGTATTAAAACACTTAAAATAGGAGAAACTCCCTTGTACACTTAAAATAAGAAAAGCAACACTTGTCAAATGTAAGAAAAGAATATTGATTGTTCCATTGGCAATCTAAGATTGCAGAAGACTCAAATTTAGCATACATTCATTTTAATTACAAGATTCTTTATTTGTCAAACCATGTGAATGGTTCGAAATTATGTTTCTCTCATCCTTGATTGTGGAGATTGTGGATTAATTTTAATTCTATCACTTTAAAGTAATTTTCTTATAGGACACACCCGAAACATGGATATACATAAAACTAATCCACGTGAAGAATCGGGATGTGCAGAAACAGACATTATTTTTGGGCAGCAGCTAATACTTTATGCTCAAATGCCTCCGACTTTCATGGCTTGAAAATGGAAGGAAATTGGAAGTGCAGCTTTAATTTTTCAAAACAACAGGAGCAAATAAAGTGTAATATACAATCGACTGGAGGCATCTGAGGCGAGCGCGGAGTGGAGCAGTGTGAACGAGGAAGGTCATGAGGTAAATATATAATCAAATATCCTGTTGCCACAATTTGTGCCATTATTTTAAAGTTCTTTTATGTGGCTCGGAAAACGCTCCCGTCTCATCTTGTATCTTTCAGACGCCAGTGTTGCTGAAGTGTTGACCAAGCGTGAAGGCGAGCGCAGCTTTGTTTTATGTGATAAACTGGTGATGTCACTGTGGGTAAACATTCATTATGCCGCTGATAGGGTCTGCAAATGTGTGTTTGCCAAGATGGGAAACAGACAAGCTGCTTAATAAAGGCTGAGTGCAACTTGTAAATGATGTAGAAGTACTTTTTATCAGTAGCGGCAGTGATGAGCGTGGCGATGACAGGAGGACTTTCTATATTTCACTGTTTTGACAATGTCTGTCTAATCTCTCAGCCGCTATTTTGCTTATTTTTCCCCCAAGTTTTGATAATATAACTTTCGATTAAGTGGCAGTTTTCCGTTCTGGTTCCCTCTATCACGCCAAAATGTGCATAAAGGGCTAATTCTCCACCAAGCTGTTCCTGACTCTATGACTCTATAGCTTTAGATCCAAAGATGGGTTTGTAGACACTGCATTATCAAAGGGTCAAATGGAGATTTCTCATGAGAAAGAACATTTAAAGCAGTACTAAGTAACTAAGTCGACTTGTGCTCCCCCTTAAGGTCCATTTGAGTATAGCACTGTCATAAACAGCTTTCCCCCCACATGCCCCTCCCCACAGCTACATGCGCACCTGTTTATATCAAAGCTGTCAGAGTCCCGGGAAGAGTGAAGATGCCTTTAACGTGAAAAAAGTCTGACAGGGTGGGTAGTATGATGTCACCGGGTCGGAGGCAGACAAACTTACAAGTGCAGTACTCCGGCCAGAGGCAGCAAAAGGAGATGGCAGACCCTCAGATCATCCCATAAACACCTATTTAACCCTCACAGGGACTTAGAGGAGGATATATTAAGGTAAACATGTTACTTAGTACTGCTTTAAGTAGCACTTTAGTAATCTACTGAAATAACGAATAATAACCTTCACTCTGTTTTTACCAATCCTGTTCACTGTGGACATTTCTTCTTCTACTGCAGTAGCGCTCACATCTGTACTTCCTGGATTACACTGCTTTATAGGTGAAAAAAATAACTTTTTGAAAAGTCATTATCAGATCCGCTCTAAGCCGTTCTGCACTACCAGTTTGTTCTTCACGGCATCATCGATGTGCTAGTAATTGGAAACTCTTATACACCATCATTGGGCCACAGCGGTCAGGACTCGTGCCTCACAGCTAGCAGGTCCCGGGTTCAACTCCTCGGCCAAGCATGTGTGGAGTTTCCTCTGGGTGCTCTGTTTTCCCTACCACTAAAAATATGTATAATGGATCCTAGAGATGCACCGATCCAACTTTTTTGCTTTAGATACGATACTTGGTGTTTGAGTATCTACCGATAACCGATACCATGAGATTTTCACAAAAGTAGATTTGTAGATGACATATTTGCTGTTTATGTAAAGAAACTGGTTTGCATTGAGTGAAAAAGTGAGTTTAAAGTTAAAAGTGTTTTTGTCACATTAATATAACTTCCAACATAAAGTGATCTGATCATTAATGCAAATATGTTAGTATATCAGTAATCAGTATATACTGTATATATATCAGTAACACTATTTATTTCAAAAATGAAATACAAACACCAAGACCTTCACTAGTGACCAATATTAACCTATTCACTAGATGCGACATAGCTTCTGTTCCATACTTGATCGGTTGTAGTTAGCATTAGCATACTGCTGCTAGCTGCAGTATTTTGTGCAGCGATCAAAAGTAGTATTGCAAAGTGATTTCTACAGATTTAGAGCTATCAAATGACATACAGCATGACCATATTAGATTAATTTGGTGAAAGTATCGGTTCAGTATCAGATATTTGGAATTGATACTCGATATCAGTACATCCCTAATAGATCCCCCCTGGAGCCAGGATTGTGATAAAGAGATTCTTCATCTCATTGGGACTTTCCTGGTAACAGCTCAAATACAATTTAAATTCCCACTGCTGCCTGCGGAGGGAGCTTCAGGTCAAATGTGGACCAGCTCGTTTCTCAATCATCACCGTGTTATCCTTACATAGACATTTTAAAACGTAAATATTAATGTTGAAGCACTCAGAAAATGTATTTAAGCCTCAATTATGCATGATATGTCCACTCAAGCAATTAAGATATTCTTGTGTGAAGACAAGTTGAGAGTGCGTATCACTAAAACACTATACATAGTAATTTCAATCTAAGAAATTATAGAGGAAATCAATCTTTTTAATCCCCTCCAGTCCACCATTGTGCAATCTCATTTTAGCTCACTGTAGGAGCTTGGGCGGGACATTGGTCTTAGCTTCCAAAGCTCCTGCACTCCATTGCTCTAATGCAATTAACTGCACTGGTGGGAGAACCGGAGAGGAGAGCTCGACTAACTTCTGATTAATCCAGCCACATCCCCTCCTCCCCCGTTGGTTTATGGCTGCTTTTACTGTATGCGTGTCTGCATCGCACACATAAATCCACCGCCGCGGGGCATCGACTTAGACTTTCACAGTCGATGATAGAAGAGGGCAGATATTTTAAGGCAAGAGGCGCGGGACAGTCCAAAGTGAGGTTTCTCAAATGGACGTGGTGCCAAGCTGCTGGACTGCACACTGTAATGAATTCCCCCAGGGTCCGTGTCCATTTATGTAAGAGTTTTATTCGGCTAATATCTGCGGGAACAGCTCTGTCTATGTGGGGCCAGATCGTTTTACCTACAAATGAGATAGGAACACACACACACTCCAGCCACAAGTCAATAAAGGAACAGATAATTAGTTTTAGTGAGTGTACTATTACAAAAACAAAGGCTAGAAGCATTTACCCCTGAACACACGCAGTATTAAAGTATTAAAGGTGAGGAAGGTTTAGCAAGGTTTCCATGTACTCTTGTGCTCAATATTTTCCTGTAGTACATATGTTCTATTACTATTATACCATATTTTGAGAGATTACACATCAAGTATATTTCATTTGTATTTTTTAGCAGACGCTTTCGTAGCTTTTTGTTAATTTCTTAATATTGGAGATATACTCAACAATGTAAATTTGCATATCTTCCAAACAATTAAAATGTTATCTTGTAGACAATATTTTGCCCACTTCTTCACCAAATGCAGTTACATCCATTGTCTGGCATCGTCACAGCCACAGAGCCGGAGAGGCAGCAGAGACAATATCTAATTAATGTGTGTCAGACCCGAAGCCAAAAAAGGGAAACTTTGCATAAACTCTTTTTAAACAATGTAGCACTATTGAACCCATTTTATCTCTTGTCGTCCGTGACAAATAGCGGTGTGGCCACCCGCGTCGCCGACGACTTTAGCAAATATCTCAGTGAGGAAATGTCATAGAGACGAGGAGGGTTGGGGCTTTAAAATGAGGCCATGTCCTTCTAAGTTAGCATTTTACCAAACTGCTGACTCTGCATTTTACACAATCGCCCATTCAAAATGGTACTACATAAAAACTTGTTTGTTTGTTTTTTATCCTGAAAAAGTGTCACTGGTCAGCTGCCATCTTGTTTTGTGTTTACTGTAGATAGAACATGGAGGGCAAATGTATGGAGTAACATTTGTGTAAAACAAAAACTGGCACATAGAAGGTCAAGGTTTCAAAGTCCATACTTTGTGATTTTTGTCAAAAATAAACATATTTATTTTCCATCTCCTGGACCAGGTCTAACCCACAAAACATTTTAAAACTGTCCACAACCTTCTATTATTGATGCTTCACATATAGCAAAAGAGTGAGGTGAGAAGTTAAATTTTCGCCAAATTTTTTGTTTGTTTTTCTGCTTCTATCATGATTATTTCATTGATAATGACTATTGCAGCATCCAGATGATACTAATTCAATTTCTTCTGAAAATAAAGAGTCCAAGCACTTGATGGTGCATCATGAGGAGATGTTTTAAAATCAATAAAACAAAATAAATTCCAGGTAAAAATAAAAATGCCCATGGACCCAGAAGGGTTAACAAAAATGTATGAAAGCAAAATGCTCCTCCTATGCTCCCCTTTATATTATTATTACTCATATTTCATTCCGTTATTAGGCCTGGTTTGAGAACCGTGTTTATCCCCTCTGTAGGTTGGTCTATTCCTGCCAGTTTTCTTGGTGCATATAGTGTTGAATATAGACAATGCGGTTTTGCAGCAGGGGCTTTATATGAGTGGTCAACTGTGTCAGGGGAAAATGTCGTTTCAACAGAAAATGGTGCAGAGATGTACAGAAAAGTAGCTCAGGGCTGCAGAGTGGAAGAATGTCACTGTGGACGATAATAACACACAAATTCAGCCAATGCATGGAGAAAAAATATGACGACACATTGCGGGAGCGCCTCTGTGTTAGTGTTACTGCTACTAAAACTACTACTACTTCAGAAAATACATGAAGGCCACACAGTCTAACATTTCACACAATAAATAAGATACAATACATACAATGATATACAAGCCTTTATGTTATTATGGGTGTTTTTACGTACCACTGCTATTATACTATATTATGGGTAGAGTAAAAAGTGGCACCACAGGGCACCACCCTCAGTCCACAACAGTACTAGTTTATTGCTAATTTCTCTGTAATTTCTGGACCAATCCACATGGATCAACAATGTTTTCTGTCAGCACATATGAACTAAGGTGCAATTATTTTCTCACAAAGGTGTCCAAAAGTGGTGCCAATATTCAAACACATGTGCGTGATGTTGATCAGTAGAAAGCACTTTCAGCCGCAAGAATAATATGTCAGGCTTGTGAATCCAATCACTACCAAATAATGATCAAGTATAACATTTGTCAATTTTCTTTTAAAAACTGTTTTTTTCCTATAACGTTGTATAGAGTTTGAGAAAATCCACCATGTTTGTGACTACTAGCAAACGTTGTCCATAGACTAACATAAAACATTTTAAAAAGTAGAGAAAACGGCCTTGGAACAACTCCGTTTGCTCCAGAGTCACTGCTGGTAAATACATCTAACACACTGTACTGTCAAAATGCTTTTATATGAACAAGAACTCCAGTATTTAACCTCGTAAAACCTCCATTAGGGAAAGGGGAAAGGGAATGTTATTTGTATAGCGCTTTTCATATGACATAGTCACACCCAAAGCGCTTCACACATGAAAGGGAGGGGGCTCATTCACTCCATACTGATGGGGGTAAGCTACTATTGTAGCCACAGTTTCCCCTGGGGTAGACTGACAGAAGCGAGGCTGCTCACATCTGCGCCAACGGTCCCTCCGACCACCACCAACCACTCACACAGAGGCATTGGGTGAAGTGTCTCGCCCAAGGACACAATGACAGTCTGCACCTGCAGGAGCTGGGATTCGAACCCCCGACCTACCGATCATGAGACGACCCGCTCTACCACCTGCGCCACTGTCGCCCCAGTTTTATATAGTTTTATATTAGTTTATTATGGAAGAAAACCTGCTGCAAATCCCATACTTTGCCATATGAAATCACCATCCTGAACTCTATTGGCACCTGCCCTCCTACTGAAATAGAATTCTATAACATGAACGCAACCTATTGACAAAACCCTCAGCATCAGCAAAGAATAACGACTGTTTACCTGTTGTAGATGTCGTCGTCTTCTCCTCCCCAGCCCCAGTATTCATTCGGGAAACCATTGATTTTCAGGAACTGCTTTTTACTGAGTCCCGACACTCCTCCGAAGTAGCCGGCGTACGGTAGCCTGTAGGCCACACAAAAGGCAGACAGATAAGCATTAAACATGTGCAATGGTTATTGCATATATATATATATACTTATATATACTGCTGTGTCCACAATCATATACAGTACAGTATAATGGGACGAAGGCAAAGAATTCATACATTTTAAGAGATTTCATGATTAAGATATTATTAAGCGGTTATAAAAGGTCATGGTAGGTTAATCATGAGGATTTTAGGCCCCACGCACAATTATCGATGGTGCAGAGAGCAAATCTTATCCATCTTGGCATGTCCAAGTCGAGGTGAAGGCTTAGTTTTTAGATGATTGCATAACGATGGCAAAAGAAATGTCCCGAAAGAGCCTGGTGCATGGTAAAACCGTGAAAGCTGTGCAAGCACATGGACACCAGTTATTTAGCTTTGTTCATTTGTTTAGGGCACCCTCGTATTTGTAAACCTGCAAATGGCGTCTAGATCTGAGTGACGTCATTTTGATTCTCTGTATGTGCTTTACATGTGGTAGAATTGACTGTACAATGAATAAACAGAACTGAAATGGATGTGCATTTCTCTCAGTCATCCAGGAAGTCTTCATCAAGCCCAGAATTGTGTTCTGGACTGAACTAATTGAGTCGAGGATGTTCCACTTGTGACGGCGAGTCAAGCCTCACTACGACAATTTCACTGTAATCTGTAAACTATAATCTTTTCCAAGTGTTTCTTATATCACATGTGACAGAGACAAACAACATCTCCAGTAAACAGTGCCTTCTGTTTATAGTGGGTGGTGTGAATTGGGGTGGTCATTGGCTGGAGGCTCATGAGAAGAGCCCCAGGTCTGACCACAGGCGGAGTATGTGTGTAAACATGTCCCCACAGCCGCTACTGTATTGTGTGTGACAGGGTCATGGCTGAGGGAAAAACAATGGATCACATGTGTGTTTTTTCTTCTACCAGCAACAACATACCAGCAAAATAATGAGGTTGGCAAGTGAATTAATTTCTGAATAATACATTTATTATTTGGTTATTCATAGAAAAGGCTCAAGCATCCACAAGGGAAATTACTTGGTTACTGTAGCTCTGTGGCATGATAAAGCAAAGTTTAGCATGGAGAAGCATTGGTAAGCAATAGAAGAGCCAGCTAAGGTTAGTCGAAAAATAAATAATGCCGTATTGCAGGGGTTTTCAACTGGTTCTGCCCCAGGGAAAGACTAAGCAGTAGTCTGCGGCCCACTGTGTGTGTGTGACTGTGCACGTGTGCAGTATAGGCCTGTTTTTTTTTGTATAAAAGAGGGCTATATACTTTACACAATGCTTTGTGTCTCAAATGTTTAAAATAACAAAAGTAGAATTATGAAAAGAGATACACCAACTTTATATTCATTAATATTCAAAATGCGGGGGCCCTAGTGTGCCTAGTGGTTAAACTGGATAGTAAGTCACGGACCACCAGCAGTACTGCCACAGACCACCAGGGGGCCACGGACCACTGGTTGAAACCCCCTGCGGTATTGTATAGAGCAGTGGTTCTCAACTGGTTCGGTATCAGGACCCACCATTAATCTATAATGTCAAGCCGTGACCCAAATAAGAATAACATTTAGTATATAAATACAGATTATTCACCGTGTTCAGGAAGTTGCCATGGGGGCATCTTGTGTTTCTGGTCAAACTGAAGGTCTGACTTGAGCTGATAATGGCTTTGATTTTTATTTATGGTGAAACATGTAACATTTACAACAAACTGCTGTGTAAATATATCCATACGCTTTGGTCCTTTAGAGTTCTTCACAGACCATTTGCCAATTAGACTGACAACAAAAAGTAAGTGATAATATCGGTAAAAAATAATTTTTGGTGTTTTTTTCTTGCACTGAAACTAAACCTTAGCCACAATAACGTACGTCCTTTGCACTTTTTTGCAAGTTTTTTGTTCATTCCCATTATATTTTCTTCACTCTCTTACATCAACAACAATGGAAATTCCAGCTTACAGGAAGTGCTAAGACAAACAGGAAATGCTTAGACAACAAAAGTGGGTGGGGCTGAATAAGGTGAATGAAAATCAAATAATCCTATAAGACTAAAATTATGATCAAAAGAACAGGCTCTGGAATGTTTTTGTGCGTTTTTAGCAGATCCATATTTTTAAAAGTTCCCCAGGAAAGGCTCACGAGTCACGACCCACTAAAAAAAGTTTCCATGCCCCAATTTTGGGTCTTGACCCCCCATTTGAGAAACCTTTAGCACTCAGTACATGAACATGAATGACTGTTTAGAATGGAAATTATAAGCGTGTATCTACTATAAATGACCAATGCATTCACAGTTATCAGCTCGATTAAAGCTAATATAATAATTATGCACAAAAAGGAACATAACATGATGTACAAAACGGCTAGTGACGTAATTTATGACCAAATGTGCTTTTTTTGAAAGGTTCTTTGAAGTTAAATCTTTCACTTCAAAGACCCGCTCAAAAAAGCAGAACCAGAACCAATTGTATGGTTGATCCTTTTGCTGCCTGCTTTGCAAACACAAGGAAACAGCACACGAGCTGAGCAGAAGCCACGAGTGAAAGGTTAAACAAATAATACAAGACTTGGCAAGCAATTGTGGTTTTATTTAAATAGCACACATTCCAAAGGTAATGAATCCTGCTGTAAGCAACTCTGAACAAATCAGGTCTCACACATGAGCTTTGTGACTTCTTATGAAAATATATATGTAAAAATGAGCCAGTGTTTTTGAACTGCTCTTTTAAAGGTAGCGTACACTGCATAACATTTTGGATTATACTGTTGTCAGCAAGTCTCATAATGACCAGCTAGACACAGAAAATAATACCTTTTGCAGTGGGTAATTAAAGAATGGATCTGGATGAAGACCTAGCCTATTTAAATCTCATATTTGGATGCCTTTAGTCAACATGTCCAATGGAGACGAGCTGGAGACGTCCCCGCTCCCAGAAAAGTTACAAGTCAGGTCTTAGGAGAGGTGAGCCAGGTATTTCAGATATATTTCACCATTACAAAAGATCTGGAATAACATAAATGCTTGTATTGTATTCTATTTATTGGGTGAAATGTTACACGGTGTAACTTTATACATATTCATCCATGCTACTATGGATTCTGCACGCTAATATGTGCATTTGGACACCACTAAAAACTGCCGAATCAGAAAATTGCGCACTATAGTGATTGGGAGTGCGGCCTGACAGAACCCATTGTCCAACAGGCAGCCATTTGCCAAATACTTATGCATCAAGTGTATTACTACAACATAATGCCGTGTAATATAATTTAATAAACCTTGTAAGCCCCGGACAGATAATTTAATCCACGTCATGTTTTTGAAATCAGCGTGAATGAGATTACAAGGTGACCCCGGTGTGCTCGGTGCGCTTTTCGAAGTGGAGCGAGGTGCTAAGGTAATGGGAAAGCTCTTAATTTGACCCGGCTTTTACTGCCAACACCGTTCATCACTAAAGTTTGAGTGCCTTTAATAAGAGCAGATCCCAAAATAACATTATGGTTGAAGGTTACTGAAAAACGACTTGCCACTGGAGATTTTTTAGACATTCTCATTTGCCCGCTGTCTGTAGAGACCATTATCTGTGAGAATGACATGGAAAGTCAGACCTATTAGTTTTTGTTTTGCAAATCTCATTTTGGGCAGTGTCAACAGCGTGATTTTAGCAGGATATCCTCGATTGTATATAAATAAGTATATCACACATATCGAAACTCTTATGTTTTATTTAAGGTGAGACACTGCAGGCAAAACTCAAGTCTCAATAGTCATGTCATTGGTCAATTTGTCAGGGCCGGTCCTGCCTATTGAGCGGACTATGCAGCTGCTTAGGGCCCCGAGACCACCAGGGGGCCCCCTATAGTGCAGATATTTTGTGGATGTCGTGTGCCTCATAAATTTCCCTCAAATGTCTACTCAAAATAACTAGCACCCTGCAAAAAGAAATCTAGAAAGTCAAATGTTCCTAATATTAGTGTATTTGACCTGGATTTGAGCATCTAATTTCAGGAGATTTCCTAGTCGGGGAAGTTTCTTTTTACATTTAAATCAAGAAAAGACTTCAACAACAATCTCATTTCAAGTAAATTAATAATGTTTTGATCTAATTTTGAGTGCAATTTTTTTTTCTTAATTTAACAGTAAAAAACGTACTCAACTCCACTCCACTCCGCAAGTTTAAGAATATTTTTCTCTTCAAGTCTAGATTTCTTTTTGCAGTGTAGTCTACTTTCTTTTACAAACACAGTCAGGTTGAAGGGTGGGGGAATCAGATATGTCTCATTTGTGGTAATATAGATTTATCCGAAATTAAGTGTCATGATGTGAAACAAAAACTGAAAGAAAAGGCCCAAACGCACGACTGCAACAAAAACGATGGCGTTTAATAAGACAAAAATCCAAAGTTCAAAACAAAAAGAACATAAACTCAGGAACCAGGGATAACGTGACAAAGACAATGCACCAACAAAGGACAAGGGAGACACTGGGTATAAATGAAACACATTAGGGCGGGGCAGTAATCAACACAGGGGAAGTCAAACAGAAAATCACAAGGACAGAACTGACAAGTCAAAATAAAACAGGATATGAACAGAGGAAGACCAAAAAACAAACCAAAATAAGGAAACCAAATGCAGAACATGACAATTAAGTTGCGAGACATGACATAATTTCGCTTAGGGCCCTGTGAACGCTTGGACCGGCCCTGTAAACAGAGCTGGGTAGTAACAGAATACATGTATATAGAATACTCATTTTGAGTAACTGTATTTAGGTACATAAAGGAAAACATTGTGATACTCAATCATTCAGTTTTAGCTTCATATCATATAGAGAAATGATGAAAATGACCAGCGGCAAGTTCATCTGCTGTGCTCCAGGTGAGCAATGTGCTGTTGTGCATTGTTCTTAATTATAATAAGGTAAATTAGTAACAGGTGGAGCAACAAGCATGTACTGTAGGCAGTGTTTTTACTTATACTTAATGCTAATCAATACATGTCATACACCACATTTATACATGTAAATAATGCTAATCAATATTAAAGTATTCTAAGTATTCAGAACCAGACTAACCCAGTGGGCTGGCCTGTCTTTGAGGCCTTTATTTGGAGTCAGGATTATCAGAAATTTTTTCTGATGGATTGGATGGGTCGTGATTGATTTTAAACGTTGATATTAATATCCATCCATTTTCTAGATTTTGTCTCTCAAAGTAAAGCAATTTTAACACAAAAAATGCTTTGTTTTTATATGAAAAACATAAAAAGACAGACAATCTGCAATACATTTTCTTCACATATGTACGATATGTCTCTAATATCCAAAGGTTTCCCTATTCACATGCAGTGTCACGCCTTAAGTAAAACAAATGCTCCAAAACCCTTTTTTAAAAACCCGAGTTTTGGAGCAGTAAATCGAACATGCAAAAAAGAAGGCCGTAATTTTAAACCTTAAAACTAACCAATTAATTTAATTTAATTTTGATTCTGTTGCAGCATTATATGTGTATAAAGGGAGAAATATTTTTGTTTGTACACTTTGGTGACATTGAGCGGCACAGTGAATCTGCCAAATAATAAAAAATATGTGTCAAAGACAAGCTACAATCCATTTAACGACTTTCTGCTCATTCCGAATCCGTACAAACAAAGTCAATGAAACTGTTTCATACTGATTTAATGCTAAGAACTGGCGGCTACAGCAGATAACCAGGTGGTACAGTGTATGTTGCCAATAGCATTAGCTTATTGAACATTTTGTGGATGCAGTGTGGGGTCCCAGGTCCAGGATAACTCTTGTGGGACGACAGCAGTGGATGAGGAGGTCACTTCCACGGATCATGTTTGGTTTCATAAATTAGTGATAGATTGGCTTTTAGATAATTGACAAAAAAGGGCAGTGTTTTTCAGCAGCACAAAGGATCATACAAGTGACTGCAAAATCTTTATTTTTTAATGTGCTACACGATTTTTTTTCTATAGAATGTTATATAAATGCTCCACTGCATGAACTGAATATGTGAAGTGTTGTACCAACTTAATAAACACATATGCAAGTCTCATTTTAGGAAACACTTCAATAGGTTGCATTCACAATACAGAATTCTACTTCAGATGGAGGGCAAGTGCCAATACAACTCTGTGGGAGAGAGACAGTTTTTGAAAGAAATTTCCAAAAAGAAAATGCCCAAATCTTTTCTGTTCATCATTTTACAGGGATTGGATTCACAAACCTCACGGCTGAAAGTCATTTCAACTGGCTAACATCAGGCACATGTTTTTGAGTATTGTCACCACTAGACAGTGATGCCAGTAACTTAGTTACTAGTTACTCTAATATGATTCCCTTTTTGAGTAACGAGTAATGTAACACATTACTATTTCCAAATCAGTAATCAGATTTAAGTTACTTCAATCCAAGTCACTGTGAGTTACTATTTCGTCATTTTATATATTATTTTACATATTAAGTAAAAATATATATTTGCTTTATTCTTGCGTCTTAGAGGACAAACTCAGCAACTTGTTGAAGTTACTGTTAAAATACACTTCCAATAAAGTGAGTATTGGCAAAACCGGTGTCATTTGTGTGTTGGAGATGTTGTCGGCAGCTGCTAAACTAATAAAGTCACTTGTAATCTAAGTTAGCTACTTTTAAAATAATGTAATCAGTAAAGTAACTAAGTTACTTGTTAAAGGAGTAATTAGTAATTGGTAATCAGATTACTTTTTCAAGGTAACTGTGGCAACACTGCTTCTAGACACCTTTATAAGAAAATAATTAGACCTTAGTTCATATGTGCGGACAGAGAGGACATTGAACTTTGTGACAGTTTTTGTTTCATGTGGATTGGCCCAGGAAGTACAGAGAAATTAGCCATAAACTAAGACTATAAATCTGAATTCTGACCAGCATAGGATTTTCAGCTTCCCTCCACCTCAATGTTAAAATATAGAATGCTGTGATGTCACATGAACGCAACCTATTAGAGATATAAATAACTATATACACAAAGCTTTGTACATACGTAAATGAATAGAGCAGATTATTTAATCAACAAATATCATTATGTGTACTCACAATGATAAGAAAATATGTTACAAAATATCCCCTCAGAAAAAATTGTGCTTAATTTCATAACCCTGCGACTAAGTATGTGTATGTTATAGTCTTTCAAATGAAGCAGATCTGAAAAAATATAGGTTTTTGGATCTTGGGATAAAATGGAGGCATAATTACACTAAAAGTATCATTGGAAAACCTCTTGTAAAATCGCACCCATTATGCATTTTGTGTGTGATTGATTCCGATATGTCCGTCTCTGATATATGCCATATTCTAAGCTTATTCTGTGCTCACGACAAAGGGGACGATTGGAGCAAAAAAAGAAAACAATCACTTCACCGGCTCCACGAAAATGTGACACACACACACACAAAACAATCTCATCTTTGTGGCTCTACCTGAATCCGAACTTGTCCATGGCGATGGCGAAGTGGCGCGGCTGGTCGTAGCAGTGGTACAGGTTGCGGTCGTCCATCGGGATCAGGTCCACGTCGCTGAAGATGAAGCAGTCGTACTCCGCGTCCTTCAGCGCCTCCGTGTAGCCCACATTCAGCAGCTTGGCTCGATTAAACGTCTCCTCTCCCAACTGGAATGACAAAACGCAAGGATAGTTATTGGCTTTGATCACTTTATGTAATTGGAAACGACGCAGAGTAAGTGTGGCTCTTGTTCATTTTACCTACAGCTGTAAGATTTCATTTAGGCCCCGCCCCCTACAGCCAAATAAAACTACATAATTAAGGAATCTTTTAATAGGCCTAATATTTACTCATTTCACATTTTGGTTCATAATGTATTTTACAAGCCTTATAATGTTTGTATGTGCGTAACTTAATTTGGAAATAAATCAAGTCCATATTGTGTGTTTTTTTTGGATTCTGCAGACACCAAAACCTCCAACAATCACAGCAGAAACATTTGTGTGACCGTTTTTTGCCTTCATTTAATCTTTAGAGTGGGAACTGAACATTGTCAGGATAAATTTAACATGCAGAATGAACCATCAGGCCAGCTCTGTGGTGGGGCTGAAGCTGGCTCCTTCAGGAAGAAGTGGCTGAGCGGAGGACCCTGTCCAGACTCAGAGCAATCATGGACACATGAACCCAAGCCCGAAAAATCATTGCAGATCCTTCTTTCATACCAAACTCCATCAAACTACTTAATTACAACTGGATGTGACTATGTTGAGCTTAACCACTGTGGTGTTGTTTACTTTGTCCTTAGTTATTTTTTGTTTTCTCTATGTATAGTGTTTCTGTATCTGTCTATGCAACTGACTCTCCTCCAAGACAAATTTCTCCTTTGGGAGATGAATAATAAAATGAATCTGAATCTGACAATGCCTCACACCCCCTACATAAGGCTGAGAGGAGGAGCAGGTTCAGCAGTAGACTTTTGTCCCAGCGCCGCTCCACAGACAGACTGAGGAAGTCTTTTGTGCCTCGTGCCATTAGACTGCACAACTCTTTGACTTAGCCAAGTGATTCGATGCACACTTTTAACTCTTTTGATTCTTTTGTACTGTTTTTATTGTATTTTAGCAACTTATTTATTATGTGTCTGTGACTGTGTGAATGAGAGCAGCCGGCAGCACTGTAATTTCCTTCGGGATCAATAAAGTTTATCTTATCTTATGTGCTCTGGGTCTTGGCATCTTCTTACAGGCTTTTGGATATATTTCAGTATAAAATGGACTTAATGTAGTAACTATTTGGAAAGTCTTGGGAGAGTAAAATTGATAGGCCAGGCTAAAACGTAAACCTTCTATACTAAATGGAACGTTTCTTAGCAGTCCACACATTTTTAAGTGTATTTTGTTGACCCAAGGACTTGAAAGGTGAAAGTCTTGTCGTAGCAGTGGTACAGGTTGCGGTCGTCCATTTTGGTGTTCTTAGGTACTATTGACAGTTTATTCAGTCACAAATGAACCAAAATAAATACCCCTTACAAATCTGAACACCATCTC